>JZSA01005534.1:0-35842 GCA_000956155.1 Cotesia vestalis | reverse complement strand
CAAATAGAGGTGCTTCTATTACTGCGGATTATTGAAAACATTCGCAGTAATACAAGCATGTCCATTTTTTTGGTACCAATTATTGCGTCCTTAAATAAATAATATTAATTGATGAAAATTTAATTTCTAATGCATAACTGATATTAAAGAAGGGTTATCTTACTTTTATATGTAAAAAATTTTTAATTTGAACCATTTTATGTAAAGAAAAAGATCTTTTAGTAGCACCTCTTTTCGTACAGAAACTCACAAAAAAGCTTTAGTTTACTACCTGTTAGCCAGTTAATTTTAATTTATTAATAACAAATTGAATAATTGTTGTACGTGTAAAACTACTATGCAAATATTTTCTTGAACATTTCAATTGCAAGAAACAATTTTTTTGAATTCAAAAAGCTCATGTACGATTTATTTATAATTGAAATAAAAAAATCCGCAGTAATACCCACACTTATCCTATTCTTAAATTACTGATCGTAAGCGCCAAGAAGTGAAAACCGAAACTCATAAATTTAAAACTAATGGTTGTTTCAGTTATCACCGTAATGCTTAGCTAGATAAAATTATACCTCTAGGCAGGTACTAAATCACACCCTGTCTTCAACAGATAGTTAATCCTCTCTTTGTACCTAGTCTATTGTTAGTTGGATACTTTTACCGGTAATCTTTGAAAGCTTGTAATTAAACATCAACAAAAAGTATTCTTACGTGTTTAGGCACAATGTATTGTTGGTACTCATTAGAATTACTATTATATAATCTATTTCTCTGTACCCATGCCACCGCATCTACATAACGTTTCAGCATTATATACAACATCTCATCGTTACCATTACGTTTGGATTTTAATCCTTCTTCGAACATTTTTGGCAATCTTTTTACTATGTCCTGGATTTTTTTATTCGACATATCAATCTTTGCTCTCGCGTTTAGTTGCTTTATGTACGGGTGTTCATTGTCGTTAGCCATTATTTATTACAATAGTTCTATGGTCTGTAAATGATTATAAATCTTAATAAATAAATAATTAATTTTAATTTAAAGGTTATTTTATTTTTTTTAACGTTTACTTACCTTTGAAAGCTTAACAACACAAAAACTTGACAGGAATGTTTATTGTTTATTTTATTTCAGTGATTTAATTATTTGCTGATTATTTTTTTAAAAAATTAATACGTATTTATGATGACATTTGTCACTTACTGTTTTTTGTTATAAAATATATATGAAATTTACTTAATTACTTATTTCGTAGTGAGTAGTCTTTCAGTGTGTAGTAGTAAAGAAAGTGTCCACTAGGTGAATAGAAAAGACAAGAGATGGCGCTAGTGGGTTAAAATAGTGGGAATTCAAACGTGTTATAGATTCTTGGAGGGATTATTGTTATAATTTAATTAAGTAATTAACTTATAATATTATGAAAATAAATTTAGCAGAGATTTAGTAATTTTTCAATTTTTTTTTAACAATCAAATAATGGCAAAAAAATTAGGAAAAAATAATTGACATTTAGAAATTAGAAAAAATTAAAAATTCAACTTTTTAAAAATCATTTTTTGGAACTAATTTTTTTGTTACATAAAATTTGAAAATTCTCTAGTGACTGCTAACTTTAATGTCATTATAATATTTCATAAGAAATAAAATTTTGTATAATTATATAAGTATAAAGGGGAATGTGAATGTAGTAGATAATAAATAATTATCATAATTAAGGGGGAACACCTACGATAGAAAAAAAGAGGTGATTTTCGGGAATTTTTTTGACAGGGAAAATAAATGAATTTGGGGATCGGATTTTCTTAATTTCATTAAAGGTACATTAAAGAATATTACCCTAAATTTTCATTAAAAAATATTTAATTATTACAAAGTTATTAACAATCTCGTAGAGCACTAGAAAAAAATTCCCCCTCCATGGTCGGTTAGATAACTCAAAAACGGATCATCTGAAAATAAAAACGCAAATTGCTTTTTAATCAGTAAAGATGTAGTTATCTTCGCACATACGGAATTTTGAAAATTTTTATTTACCTCAATTATAAATAAATTGTACTTGAACTTTTTAAATTAAAAAAAATTGTTTCTTGTTATTGAAATCTTCAAGAAAATACTTGCATAGTAGTTTTACACGTACAAAAATTATTCAATTTGTTATTAATAAATTAAAATTAACTGGCTAACAGGTAGTAAACTATAGCTTTTTTGTGAGTTTCTGTACGAAAAGAGGTGGTACTAAAAGATCTTTTTCTTTACATAAAATGGTTCAAATTAAAAACTTTTTACATGTGAAAGTAAGATAACCCTTCTTTAATATCAGTTATGCATTAGAAATTAAATTTTCATGAATTAATATTATTTATTTAAGGACGCAATAATTGGTATTTAAAAAATTAACATTCTTGTATTACTGCGAATGTTTTCAATAATCCGCAGTAATAGAAGCACCTCTATTTGTATGTATTTGTACCAATTACTGCGGTTGTAAAATGTATGCATTCTAAATTAAAAATAAAATATTGCCTGTCAATTGACAGTACAAGTTGCCTTCAAATTGCTCTTATTTGAAAATAAATACACAGAAAAAAAAATGTTCTTGAATCAAGTATATATTTTTGAAGAGCTCAATATTCTTGAGTTGAGTAGAAAAATTCTTGAAGTAATAAATTTTTTTTATTGAAAAATTGTATTCTTAGTTCAAGAATTTTTCTCTTGAATCAAATTAATTTTTTTTTTCTGTGTAATTTTGAAAATAAATTATAAACAGAAATCGATATAAAATGAAACAAATAAATCAAAGTTGATAAAAAATACAAGCGGTCATTATAATAAAGAATTTGTTGTGTTAAATTAAGCAGAAAAACTTTCAATCCAAGCAATTTTCATTGAATTAAGTGAATGTAACTGTAGGACGTTATGGATAGGATTAATAATAAATAAAGTCAAAAGACAAGATTATTATCCACATAGAGTGATTCAAATAGAATCTTTATTTCATAAAGGGAATCGTATCGAGAGAAGTGTCGTTACTTGACAGAGTTTAGTCGCAGACTAACTATAATGTTTAAAACTATTTTATTGTGAGGTCTAACCCTCTGTATTGTCCTTCGAAAAACACATGTTTTTCTTCTTAACTAAGAACGTAATATTTGGTTGTACTGTATAGTGAAAAATAAGGAGTCCTTTGTACAACTCAAGTACCTAAGGTCATAAAATCAAGCCTATACTGGCTTTCTTATTCTAGCTGCACAAATGTGCTTTAAATGTGTTTTTCACATTTAAAAACTAATAAAAGAATATACGTTATTTTTCTAGAATAAATATTTCTAAGAACAAAATATCTAAAATATAAAACTAAAAGTTTATAACTTGGATTTATTTTTGTTCAGAGAATCCAACAGAGCGTGACTCGAGGATTACTGGGTCACCAACGTGGGCTGAACCTCAATGAAGTTACCAGGAGCCGTCAAACAGTCAATAAAGTCCTAGAAACCATAGCCCCAAGGTGCGCACTGAGCTCTAGGGTAAAGCTATAATTGCTACTCGAAAGAACGTGGATAGCGTGAATGCCCTGAGCAACGACGAGCAAAGTTTTGGTTTGGGTGTGGAACTTGATAGAAATCGACGCCAAGATGGACGTGTTGTTTAATGTTTTCCGACTTCAACCGATAAGAAAACGACCTCGGGAGTCAGACAAGTTAGCCAGATTATTGATTTCGGACTTCAGCCTCGACGACCCACGAGGACTGAAATCCCCGTTATAGTATTCTCTTATTAAAGTCCTTTTGCCAATATATAGATAGTGGTGTATGCAAAGTGAGCTCCATGAGATTTTTCAACTAAAATAAATAATTTTGAAAATAAATTATAAACAGAAATTGATAAAAAATAAAACAAATAAATCAAAGTTGATAAAAAATACAAGCGGTCATTATAATAAAGAATTTGTTGTGTTAAATTAAGCAGATAAACTTTCAATCCAAGCAATTTTCATTGAATTAAGTGAATGTAATTTTATTCAAAATTTTTTCTGATTGATTTTAAAAAATTCAAAATGATTTTTTAAATCAAGATTTGTGTTTCTTCGATAAATCTAATTTTTTTAATTACTATAAAAACTCTGCTTGTTATGTTATGCATCACTATTCCGGTGATTATTATTAATTGATATGAATTCAAATTACTTCAGGAATACGTTCTAATCCAGTCATTTTATTAAACAAATAATTATCTTTCAAACGTATTTTATTAATTTCTTATATGATCCCGAAGTTGTTTATGATTGAATTTCATCCGCAGTAATAGACACGCAGTAATTAGCACGCAGTAATAGAGACAAGCTCCTTTTATGCCCGCAGTAATACATGCATCTGAACTTTTTTTTTTAAATGCTTATTATTTAAAGAAAATATTAGTTTATCGCCCTTTTGATTTTTTTTAACTCAATAATGAATCAAACTTTGGTCTGAAAAAAAAAATTATTGTTATTTTTGAAAAATTTAATAAAAATGCCTTTGAAGTAAGACCTATCGAAAAAAACCGAAGTAATACCCACACTTACCCTAGTAAATAATTCGTTAATAATTTTTACTTTAAACAATATAAAAATTTCTTCCCCACAAATTTAAATAAAAACAATTTCCGTCATATTTACAGCCAGTACGACAAAATTAAGATTTCTTCATTTCCTGACGCTGCGTTACCGACCTGGCAGCAAAAAAAAAGATTATTAAAATTACATATATTTTTTTTACACACACTATATCATATGTACATTGTACATACACAGTAATTAATCCATCAATTGATTCATTTTAACTCTAGCAAAAAAAAAATAAAGTAACAATAAAATAAGTGTAACAGACGAACTTTCTCTCGGGCGACTCAACAATGTCCGTAATAATTCCGTACGTTTTATTAGTTAATTAAAACCTAATAAACCTAATTTATTAAATATTAATAAAAATAATATAAAAAGAAAAAATTGAACCAAAGTATTTAAAATCTAAAATGATTTTGTATTGAACGTGATTGTAAGTAATTTTATAAAAATAGTTAAATTTAATTAATTAATAATTGAAAAAAAAATATTTTTCTTTCGTAGTGTTGCTAGTTAATTAGTTGATCAGTTGCTAAATATTTACACAAATAAAAACATGCTTCAAGCAGTACGTTTGCTGACTGAATTAGCACGACCAGTTGATTACCGTCGTGATAATAGTGATATGGATTCACGGCAACAATCTCACCAAAATCAGCACCAGCAGAATCATCACCAACAGCAGCTGACAGCGCCTGAAAATTCTATTTTATTCCGTGAAATTTACAAAAATGGTTGGCTGAGAAAAACAATTAAAACTGATAACAAAGAAACAAACCGTTATTGGGTCGCATTTTGTGTTCATGATGATGTCGAACCAAGACTTGAAGGATTTATTGATCAGAAACAATCTACGACTCACTCGCCTGTCTGGGCAAGTTCGCTCAGGAATATCCAGCACTTGTCTTATGTAAAGAAAAAGATCTTTCAGTACCACCTCTTTTCGTACAGAAACTCACAAAAAAGCTTTAGTTTACTACCTGTTAGCCAGTTAATTTTAATTTATTAATAACAAATTGAATAATTGTTGTACGTGTAAAACTACTATGCAAATATTTTCCTGAAGATTTCAATTACAAGAAACAATTTTTTTTTATTCAAAAAGCTCAAGTACGATTTATTTATAATTGAAATAAAAAAATCCGCAGTAATACCCACACTTACCCTCCTAACAAATTTTTCCATAAATTAATATTTTTTTTTAATTTCTACAAGTGAAATTTTTTAAAATAAATTGTTTTGTTGAAAAAATTCTAAAAATGATCGGATATCTGGTGATTTAGTATCACAACATTTGAATTTCATGGATTAAACTCTTACTTGAAAAATCAGTCTGAAAATAAATTAACTTGAATCAAAAGAAAAATTTAAAAGAGTTTCATTGTCGTGAATTAAGTAAAATTTATTGAAATCAAGAAAAATTTCTTAGTTTAAAAATTTTTCTACTCAAATCAAGACAATAAATTTCTCTAATATCATTTTCTTGATTCAAGTTAATTTTTAAAAACCAGAGGACTGTATATCTATATATATTGTATACATTTATCCTATTAGAGGCGCTTATGCATTATCGTGCTATTTTAGCTGTTTTATATATTTTTTTTTCACATTATTTATTTTATTAATATTTCATAATTAAATGAACATTATGAGTCGTGCATTTTTGAATTTTTCAAAGTTTTTTTAAATTTAAACAATTTTTCTATTGGCGTAAATAAAATATGTAAATTATTGATAGTGAAATTCTCAAAATTATTAATGTTAGCGCTAGTTAAATTTTGTACTATAAAATGTGAAAGAACTTTTACAAAAAAAAAAATTCTATTTTAATATAAAAAATTAAAAAAAAAAAAACCTAAATCTTTAAAACTTAATAATTTTTGTTAATCAATTTCAAGCCATAAATGTAAAATTCAAACTTATCGCAAAGTTTAATTGTAAGCAAGTGTTTCTATTCTTTCTGCATGATAAGAATCATTAGCTAATATCTTACCTTGAATTTTATCGATAAGATTATCAAGTGACCTATTTCTCATGGCTGGATTTAAATTTGAATTAATAAAAAATTTATCTTCGTAAAAAATTTCTGATTTATCTTAGACTAAAAATAATCTATTTTAAACAACCAATTATTGTTTTAGCTTCATTGATGATTTTGAGTTTAATTAATTATTTCTTCCAGATCATGGATATCTCCATCCCCAAACGATCCACCTTCAGTTCCAAGTATTTCAAGCACCAGCACTCCGTCATCCTCATCATCAGTGTTGTCTGTCGAGCAGAATTCAACAATCTTTACCTTTGAAGACATAAGTCTAGATGAGCGTCGATCAAGACCAAGTCAATCACGTCTGCGATCTCTGACCTCAAGTCCTCACATAATCCCAACACCCGCACCGGCACCAACACCCGCATCAAGTATCGATGATGACACCAGCTATGAAAACATATTTATGGCTTCTTCGTACCCATTACCAACTAGCATAACAGAAGAATCCCGCTCGAGTGACGTACCAGTACCAACAATCCAAAGTACCATCAATCAAGAGCCATCAACTGATCAGTACGCAGCATTGATCGAGTGTCGCAGTTCAGGAACACCAGAACCGCATGTTCCAAGTGTCTCAAATGACCCCAGTGCCTCAACATCAGCAATGTCTTCATTATCTGTTTCATCGTCATCTAGCTCATCAAATGGACGAACTGGACAAAGATCAATCTCTGGATCTTCTACAGCACCTGGTCCAAGTTTGCTTGCGTCTCCAGCACCCGGACCCAGTTCTCTATCCTCCAATTTACCTGGACCAAGTCTCCTACCGCCTGCATCCCCCGGACCCAATCACTTAGCCTCAACATCTGGACCAAGTCACATTTCTTCTAAATCCCCTGTTCCTAGTGTTCCACCGTCGAATCCCACTAGACAATTGACTTTACGTGAAAAACAAATAGCGCAGCTAAAACGTGAGATGACCCATCGAGCTGGAGTTCGCTTACAACTTGGGAGACGTGATTGTAAAGATAGTATTGCTTTTGTTGATACATTTGGATCCATTTGGTATGTTTTGTCTTTATTATATGAAGTGTAAAATAGACTGACCATGTTCTTTTTTCTAGGGTTGCTGGATGGAAGTGTCGTGAACACCCGCTGCTTTATAATGTCCTGCATGTTGGTGACATGGTGATAAGTGTTGCTGGAGTTTATATATATATATATACTCGACTCGTCTTTCATCATGTTTCATCTTTCATTTCAGATAAATATACGGTATGTTGAGCATAATGGTGTCCACAAAGTGTATAATCAAAATTATCAGTACAGATATATACAACTTGTTTCAAACTAAATGGATAATTATAAAATTTAGCTATATAGGGCAGGGGGGCGAGGGGCAAAATGGGATATCCCCAAAATTTCGTAAAAAAAATTTTTTTTTCCAAAAAGTTCTTTCAGTTTTCGAAAATTAAGATTTCCTTAAGTACCCCATTTTTTCCCCTCCTCCACCCTCCTCGATATTTATATATAGATATATATATACCATCAGTAGATATACAATTTTCAAATTCCACTAACATAAAGGTATCTAGGTGTATCTCTCATCTCTCACCCTCCAAAATGTTCAATTCCAGTTACTCACTATTAAACTCAATAATTACTACTAATAATGATAATGACCGATTGAACAACCCAGTTGTTGATAAAATCACCAAATCACCAATTATTAGTCATAATTAATAAATAAATCAATTACTGCATCTGTTGATGAAAATTTTAATTTTTAATTTTTAATTTGTCTATTAGCTACCTAGAAATTTTATTTTAAATAGAAAATAATTTAATAGACATAAGATACATTGATAAAAAATTGAAAGAAAGCCAAGCCAGTTGTTGAGTTACTTGGTGTGGTTACGTAAAGCAAAAAACTGTAGTAAAAACTGTACATCTGAAAATTTTTACTTTCGAGTAAATCAACTAAAGTACATTAGACTCAAAAGAAAGAGAAAATAAAAAAAAAAAAAACGTAATAATTCAAATAGGAAACCAAAAGAAAAATCAAGGTATTTTTTTTTTTTTTTCTTTCAGTGAACCCAACTGAATTGTGCTGATAAAATATCATATGATTTTATTACTGAAAATATTTTAAAGCTTTTACCGTCGTTTAATATTATTTTTTCATGCTTATAAAAGTACAACATTTTATTTAATTCTTAAATTTAAAAATTAAGAATAGTTTTATTATTTTCAAGTAGTGGATATAAGTCATGTTTTGAAGTGTATACTTGTGGTCTTGATAAATTTTGCGGTAAAACTTTTAAAATAAAGTAGAAAACTTAAAAACTGTTGGTGTTTGTAGTTATTGCTGTTGTTGTTGTTGTTGTTGTTGATATCAACTCAATTTTACAATTGCAGTGTCCTATTTTTAAAGACTCACTGCACAAACAACACATATATAAATTAAAATTTTTTAATTTTTTTTTTTTTTTTATTTGTACATATGTAGCACATTTAATTATCTAAATTAATTAATATTGAAATTTTATAAAATAAATATAATATGTCAATAAGTGTCAGTTGACAATTAAATGATGCTGAATCTACTTGACGTATTTCAACTGTGATAGATTTTTAGGATTAAAGTTTCACACGTAATCTCTCATACCGCAAAACCATGTACGACATATATACGCGCGTTCTATATATCACGAACACACCACAAAAAATATTTGTAATATGATAACATAATGGGACAATTAAAGTGAAAAAATGAATTGTAGACGCAAAATGTGTGTTTGAATATACTGTAATATCGTAAAATATAAAAAAAAATCAACAACTGTTTGTTAATAAAGCCGCACAAAAGACTTGTACAATAACCAATAACATATTTTACTTGATATATTATTCTCGAGAGAATTCAATGGTTGTATATTTTTTTTTTTTTATACTAACTTTTTATATTTGGTTTTGTCCGTTTGGTAGCGCGAACCACGCGGGAAATCAATACGAGTGGCGGATTTCTAAATATATAGAAATAGAAATCATTGAGGCATTTTGGTAAATCCAATAGCTTTCGGCAAACCGTATATACATATACATATATAATATAAACTAAAATGAATTGCACACGAAAATCAAACTCAGCACGTATGTAACGTGACGAATCATAAATTTAATAAATTTAAAAATCCTATTGACTTGTCAAACCAATACTTGTTACACTTAAAAACTGTTTCAACTCTCAATAAATATATATATATATCATTTATATATTTTAATTTTATTTAAGAAAATATGTTTTCGAGGTACAGTATTAAAATATCGAATTTTGCCAGCGTCGTTCAGAAGCACGTTGAGACAATATTTTAATGTAAATTAAATGAAAACCATTTGTATACTAATTCAACATTCACAACAAGTATACCTCGAAAACTAAAAACTATTTAATATTTTATTTATACGATGAAACATGTTGAGAAATTAAATAAACATTTGCTTATTAATATTTTTATTCGATTAGAGAAATTATAAATAACAATTCGAGTTAATAAAATAATTTTATTTAAAATATAAATAGTTAAATAAACTCGAATTGACGAATATAGAGTTTGTTAAATACTGGTTTTCCTCAAAATAAAAATGACAAAGTTATAGATGTAAATATACACGTACATAGTATTATCTTAATGTAATAAACTGTTTGGTCATTTGGCACAAACCATTAACAGTACATAAACTAGGATAGACCACACAATATCATTCTATATAGTTTATATCAGTTTAACCTCATACCTTCTCAGAAGGATATAATAAATTACCGAATCATGAAATCATAAAAAAAAGGTGCTGGATAGAATGAGTTTGTCGAGCTAGAAATTTTTAGCGGAAAAGATATTTTTTGAAATTTATGACTCGGTTAAATGTTACCTTATTGTTTTGTCTCTTTTCCAGATTTTTTTTATTTTATTATTTTTGACTTTATACTAACTATAAAAAAAAAAAAAAAAAAAAGTGTCATTGAAGATTAAATGGCATTTTTACTGACAAAGTTTGTAGTTTTTTTTTCTTTTTTCTTTAATACAAATAAGTGTACATGTAATACAAAGTGATTTGAAAAACTATTTACATAGGATAAATAAATGATGTTTCTATAGAAACACTTGAAAATGTCGTTCTCCGTTTGAATGAACAAACTAGAATATACTGAGGTGTAAAAGACATCTTTATTGGTAAATAGAGGTCAGATTCCAAGTGGTTGGATGGTATTCTGTTGAGTAAATCCGTTTAGATTAAACAATCGACGTACTCCCTTTTGATTTAATTCAAACAGAGCATTCAATCAACATTCACCAATAAATCTAACCACAATTCGAAGCATTTACATTCACAATCCATTTACATATTTATATAATAGATAGTATTAACACCCAAGTTTTATTTTGTTTAAATAAATTTAAAAATGACAATCTTTAAACCTCTATAAATGTATATAAACTATGATCCAAAATTAATATGAATGTTAATGACATGTATGCGAGAAGACCCCAAGTTTGCTTCCAAGATCCTATGATACGTCCGTCGGTATGTATATTAACATTAATATCAAGACGATCAATAATTCAAAGTTATGCTCATAAATCACTAACCCTCTGTACCTTTGTACCTACGTACCTCCATACCTCTATATACGGTTACTTGAGGTTAAATATTGCACCCTAATAGCACACGATATCCTCACCAAGATCACCAACATTGTTTTTCATGACCTACTTTATTTATTTTTCATCATTGTTATCATCATCATCGATTATAAAATATGGATCAAAAATTAATAAATTTTTAGTTGTATTACAGTAGAGAAAACTACTAATTATTACAACAACTTTTGAGGGAAAGGGCTGTAGATTTAATACGCCCGGGTAGATACCAATAAGGGTAACGCTTGTTTTCATTGACATAAATTCATCGAATTTTTTTTTTTTTTTCTCATTATAGTAGATAAAGAATTGTTTATCGTATATTATGTTAGATTTAATGAGGGGTAACCACTTGAGTGGTTTAAAGTAATAGTTATAAGGTGAGACTAAGGACACAGGGTAGATGGGCTGTGGCCCGTGATATTCAAGTTGAGATTGCAAGGAAGCCAACTTTCTCAATTAAAACCTTTCTGAACTCCCTTCCGATCAACCAGAACCTCATTCACATTCACATTAACATTAACATTTACATTTACATCTACATTCACCATAATATAAGCTATTGTAACAGTAATGGTACCAACACAGTTGATGTGTTCCTTTGCTCGTGGTAGCTTCCGATGACCTAACTTTTCACCTAACTTTACACATATACCACTTTGGTATTGACATTAGAATTTATTGATGCTAAAACCTAAAAGCTTTTAGGCTTAAATATAAAAATAATTAAACATGTATTCCCTATCCTGACCGTAGTTAGAGTAAACATTTTATTGAATAACAACTATACTTTTGTTAGATTTTTTTTTTAAAAACTCAAAATATTTCTTTTTATAAAAAATCTTTCCAGTTGGCGACTTTCGATATTTTACGTGAGTGGAAGTAAGTGAGCGATAGTCTGTAAAGAGAGCCAGCACTAGTGCGTGAGAAAGAAACCAATTGGTGTCTTTATTTGCCGCAGTACCTCCTTAATCGTTAGTTTTTTTATTATTTTTGTTTTTACTATATATAGCTGGAACTGACCTTTAACTAGTTGACTGGGTGGATATTAAACCGACTGATAATCGTACATGCAGTTGAAGACAATGCTCGGTAGAGTTGTACGACAAAACTGCTTTCTACTAAAAAAAAAATTATTTAAATTATCAACATAAATTGATAAATCGAGTAGTGCATTTATTGTCAATTATTTTCTTTTTCACTGAAACAATTAGGAGTAATTGAATGTGCATAAAATAATAATAAATAAAAAATAAGCGTATCCTGTGATAATTTATACAAACATATAATTATTAAAATTATATAATTATGAGTAAACAAAGTTATTATTATTATATTATATTAATTATAAATTATTAATAGTTATAAGTTATAATGAAGATAAAATCACATTATAAACAGTATAATTATACAATAATAGTAACAATTATGATTATGACATTATTCAAAAATATACACATTATATATTGCAATGTTTTATTTACATTATAAAACACAATATTGTTATTAGTTAATATCATTAATATTTAATTAATAGCGTCAGTCTTATGTGAAGGACTAAATTAATTAAAATATTAACACTACATATTATTTGACCATTTAAAAACTGCAATTGTATTTATATTCAATTAGAATTTTTTACATCAATTGAGAAAATTGAAAGATATTTTGTTTTTATTAGATATCATAGCATTTTAGTTTTTTTATTTGAAAGGAATTTGGTAATGGGTTAGTTTTACGGTTTAAAATGATTTAACTTATAAAATTATTATTTAGAATTTTTTTTTAAATAATTTTATATTTTTTTGACGTTCATCAGAAATAGAATAATTAAAAAAAAAATTATTTTCTGTTTTAGTTTTTTTTGAAGGAAAAAAAAAAATATTCAAAAAAGGTTTTTTTTTTAACTTACACTAAAAATTTATTTTTACAAATTTTCATCATTATAGTAGTAAATTTGTTGTAAAATATAATAAAAATGTTAATTTTGAAAGATTTTTCTATTGAAAAAAAAAAAAAAATCAAATGGCCGTAAAAATAAACAATTACCTAAAATTCTAATAAAATTAAAATTTTAATCATAATTAAACTAAAATAACAAATTACAGTTCAAAGTTTCTAAAAATTGATTTCAAATTTTAAATTTTATATAAAATTGTGTGTAAACAATTTTACAATTAGTTTTTCGATTAAATTTTTCCAAGAATTTCGTTATTAAGTGTAATTCAAAACCAAAAAAAAAAATCTTTGAAGCTCATTTTTAAAAATAAGTTGATATTTTAAAATTCCAAATTAGTTTTTGCATATAAAATTTAGTAAACAAAAAATCTTTCAATTTATTTTCATGACCATTGAATTTCGTTAAAAACAAAGTTTAAAAATCTATTTTTGACTATAATCTATAGAGAAATGAAAAAAAAAAAATTGACTAAATAATAATTGTAATAATAAAAAAAAATAATAATAGCAACAAATTACCAATCCAACGATTGTGTTGATTGATAAGTTAGACTATTGTTAGTGTAAAAATTAGAATACCATTTTCTATAAGAAGAAATGGTGTGATCTTCTTTAACAAGTTTTGGATTTTTTTGATATTTTTTATAGTTCCAAACAGCAATATCACGTTCAAACATAAAAGATTCACCCCAAAATATTATTTTAGCATATGGACTCAACAATAATGGTGAATATACATAATGCGTAACTCGTTGTTTTAATGGCTCTAATGGTGTAACTGTTTGTAATATACACACCGGACCAAATGTTGTATCTAAGAATAATTCTACGTAAGCCGGTCCTATTTGTTCTACCTTTATGTTCATGTTAAAAATTGACCATTTTTCAAATAATACTAAACTATGATGTATATTTATTGCTGCACAATGTTTTTTACTTTGGTTATTAATAATATTATTGTTTTTATTATTACTATTAATATTAATATTGTTAATGTGCAATTTAACATCGTTAACAATTTGTTGATTTTTGTTACCGCTAAAATCATCAATGTACTTTGAGGATTGATGACAGCGCCATCCAGTCCCGGTCCATGAATGACGAATTATTTTTGATGGAAGGATTTTTTTTATTTTCGCTGGACCGTGTACTGCATTAAGATGTGCCCAATCTGCTCCGTTTTCTGGTATTTCCTGAAATGAAAGATTAATTTTTTATTTTTATTACTAAATGCAGTAGTATGAGTATAGAAAAATTTTAAATTACTGCTACACGCTTATTAACATTTATTTTCACCGATTTTGGGAGTAAATTTATGAAAATAAAAAAAAAAAATTGACTAAATAATAATTGTAATAATAAAAAAAAATAATAATAGCAACAAATTACCAATCCAACGATTGTGTTGATTGATAAGTTAGACTATTGTTAGTGTAAAAATTAGAATACCATTTTCTATAAGAAGAAATGGTGTGATCTTCTTTAACAAGTTTTGGATTTTTTTGATATTTTTTATAGTTCCAAACAGCAATATCACGTTCAAACATAAAAGATTCACCCCAAAATATTATTTTAGCATATGGACTCAACAATAATGGTGAATATACATAATGCGTAACTCGTTGTTTTAATGGCTCTAATGGTGTAACTGTTTGTAATATACACACCGGACCAAATGTTGTATCTAAGAATAATTCTACGTAAGCCGGTCCTATTTGTTCTACCTTTATGTTCATGTTAAAAATTGACCATTTTTCAAATAATACTAAACTATGATGTATATTTATTGCTGCACAATGTTTTTTACTTTGGTTATTAATAATATTATTGTTTTTATTATTACTATTAATATTAATATTGTTAATGTGCAATTTAACATCGTTAACAATTTGTTGATTTTTGTTACCGCTAAAATCATCAATGTACTTTGAGGATTGATGACAGCGCCATCCAGTCCCGGTCCATGAATGACGAATTATTTTTGATGGAAGGATTTTTTTTATTTTCGCTGGACCGTGTACTGCATTAAGATGTGCCCAATCTGCTCCGTTTTCTGGTATTTCCTGAAATGAAAGATTAATTTTTTATTTTTATTACTAAATGCAGTAGTATGAGTATAGAAAAATTTTAAATTACTGCTACACGCTTATTAACATTTATTTTCACCGATTTTGGGAGTAAATTTATGAAAATGTATTATTCTTGGTATTATAACATAAAAGTACTATTATTTTACTCTTTTACATTGAAAAATAAAAAACGAAACTTGAATAATCATGGTAATAAAAAATTCATTGTCACTAATTAGTAGATAGAAAACCTAGAAAATTTTTTGAGAAGCTAATAATAAAAAAGTGATTTGTAACAAAAAAATAGAACAATTTAATAAATTATGTTTTTAATATTTTTTTCAAAATAATATTTTATTGATATATAATTAATGATAAAAATAATTTTATTCATATTAATATCTGTAAGACAACTCAAATTTTAATTGTTAGCTTCTCAAATTTAATTTAAGTAATTTATAAAAATTAAAAAGATAAGTTAAAAGACTCTATTAGTGGCATTTTTTCTTTCAATGAAAAAATGTTCTATTTGGAATAAAAATTCAAAATTTTTTTCATCTAAATGTCTTAAAGATTAGAAATAATATATTCATTATTGAAATTAATTATTTCATTGATTGAATAAGTACCAAAATCAAAGAAAGTGTCAGTAATGTCGTCTTTTACACTATACTGTAAGAAAAAATTTCTTTCGAAAAAAATTGACATTGTGACAAGAAATTAATTTGTTGAAAATTTTAAACTTATTTATTTCTTAGCTAAAGAAATTAAAGTTGTTTTTACAGTAACTTACTTGTAAAAAAAAAGTTTTTTTGATATTAAAAAAAAAAATTCTAAACTGGCAACTTGTGAATTTTCATCAAAAATTTTTTTTTCCCAAATTTATAAGACTTTTTTTTCAACAAAAAAGTTAGTGTGAAAAAAATTTTAATGTCTTTAGCTAAGAAATAAAATTGTTGTAAATATTCAACAAATTAATTTCTTCTTATAACATTGCTCATTTTTTTCAAAAGATTTTTTTTTCCCTCAATGTAGCTACTTTAAATTATATTAAATAGTATTGCATTCAACAATTGCAATTTAAATTTATATTATATTGAAATTTAAAATAAGCTGATTTTCAACTATTAAATCACATTTAAAACAAAGTTTAATTTGATTTGTGTTAAAATTTACATTCAACTCAAAATTGGTTATATAGACTGTTTTAAATTTAATCTTAGATTTAAATCGGTTAATGCATTGAAAATAAAGTTAATTTAAATATCATTTTTATGCCTTCGATGTATAAATTGAAGCGAATAATTTATATATATATATATAATAAGTCGGATTAAGACTGGTTTCCCTTGGTTTTCTTTTAGACGTAAAAAAATATTATGTGGGTACATAGTATTTAATTGAGCGAAAAATTTATACCACGGAAAAGAAACGTTACTTTTATTGATCGTTGTCTACGTCCTTGCCAAGAATTCAAGACGTCATCGAGGCCGCGCCTTTATCCTATTAATCATATATCAAAGATATTTATCTATATACTTATATCGCACTAACAGCTTACAGGCCACTGACTTTTAATTGATACGCGTGGACGAGTTGATTTTTTTTCTCTCAATATAATAGACCTTAAGATATATTTTAATCGCTAAAGTGACGTCACAATAACTAATCATGAAATCTGAGTCATGCATTTCAATTTTACTTACAAAGCGTATCATAATCTATAAATATAAATATATATATCTGTACTGTATATGACGTATTCATGGATGTAATTATGTAATATTATAATGATTTAATGATGCAAAAGAAACCTTTTAGTCGTTCGTCTATCGTCACAAGTGTCAACTTTTCTTTTCAAATTTAAATTACATTTGAGTAACTATCTATCCCTATTTTAACTTATTATTATTATTATTATTATTATTATGTATTTATTTATTTATATATTATCACTGTGTATTGCAATAATAATTACGTTGTTAACTAACTGGCGCCAGAATATTTCCTGTCAACAAATGTAGATATATATATATATATTTTATTTGTGTGTTAATAATATTTATGTTTTTGCTATATATTTTTCATAACATGATGACCTCAATTGTGGTTGCGCCGGTCGGTCATGTGGCTGTCAATTGTTATTGAAAAAGATTAACATTGATTAAATACGCATTTACATACTCATATTGGTTAATTTTAGATTTTATAATGTTTATCAAATAGAGTTTTTATTTTTATCTTTATCCTTAACTGCTTCAATAGTAGAATATTTATAAAAATCAAATCATTATTTTTTTATTTTTTACTATAATTTATTTTATTTGATATACAGATATATGATGTTATGATGCAACAGTTAATTAACCAATTGTAACTTAAAAAAATATCTCTTGTGTAATTTATTCAAGTTATCAATTTTTTTGGAGGCTTCAATGATACAACTTATTATATATGTATAATTACGATACTAATTATCTTTTTGAAATATTTTTTAAAATCTTACAGTATAAATATATATATATATATAGAGTGTATAGTAGAAAAATATTAATTAATACTATCGTAGGCGTTGAGACACTAAACTATTCACCTGTAATACATTGGAGTGTTTGGAGCGTTTAAAGCGCCAAGCGCCACAACATACCCACCGATTATGTAGTTTGTGTTTAATCCAAAAATAACACTGGTCACTCTTGTTCTGTCGCGACTAACATTAATATATATACTATTGTGAATTGTTAGACACGTTGATTGTAAGAATACTAATATACAAATCACGTTCTTACCATGTGTTACAATTTTACAGATTTAAATTTTCGGCAAGTTTCCAATCACAGTAAAGTGACTATTGTGTTTTTGTTTTTTGTTTTTATACATCACTATTCTTAAAATGTTTCTCAACGTAAGAAAAAAAAAAAATTTCACTCAATAAAAATACATTTCAAGGACTCGATCATCATCATCATCATCACCATTATCGTGATAGTTATTTTATTAACAAAAATAACTCCAAAACTACATGTATTACAATCGAATTATAAATAATTACAAATGATAATAATAGTATGTCCGTGACTTGATCTTATGGTAATATCTATTATATATGGTCTTGAACTTTGTACATAATTGTATAAATAATAAAAATTTATGTTGAAAATATCAATTACTTACTTACTTAATTAATAATGAAAAAATATTTAATTAAAGTGATATTAAATAACTTTTATCATAATCAGAGTCAAATTCTTGGGTTCTTGATCTCACAGCGGGCACTCACACGTGCAATCATGGAAATTTCCATTTGTAAATCCCAATGGCGTAACTACATATAAATTTAATAATTATCTAACTAATTTTATGATCAAATTACATCAAATTTTATCGATAAATTGTTTTATTTCTGAAATAACTATTTTTTTATTTTTATCCTTAAATTTATATTGATTGGAATTGATAAATAAATTAAAACGAAAATAATAACTGTTTAAAATTTTATTTAACACAAGTCATAAAAATCGCTATACATTGTCATTTTAATAATTCAAGCATCCAAAACAAGTTATTTATTTTAGTTCTATTGTTATTACATTTTTATTTCGGTGATGTAGTTACAATTATTTTCCAAGATAAATTTTATTAAATATTTAATATTCATTATAAAAATTTTATATAGTTTACAAATACACTGGAATGTTTAAACATTATTTTATTATAAAACCTTGAATACCCAAAATTATTAATGTAATAAAACAATAATCTATTTAACGTTTTTTATATATTTTAATATTTATCCTGGTGTTGATTATTTTTTTTAAAATTAATATCAAGGTTTTAAAGTGATATCAAATAAAAAACTACTTTTTTTTTTAATTATTAATAAAACTATAATCTTAGAAAATATAAAAGTCGAAACAAAAACACAACACTGAAAAATAATAATATGTTGATGATTGACAAAAATCTAAGAAAAATCATTTTTCTCCATATCTTTAATTCAACTATTATATATTATTTAATCTGGGGTTTTTTTGGCAGTGATATTTACTCATGAATAAGATAAAATATGTAAACAGCCAAATTTGAATTTAATAATAATATCATTTGTCAAGTAATCAATAGAATTAATCGTTTACTAGAATCCATAAAAATAAATAAATAAGTTACTTAATATTAAGAGAAAATAAAAAAGAAATAAAATACTTTATTACGTCTGAGCAAAAACGTGACAAACTTAAGTAGCGTACAAGTAAAATACAGCTCCAACAATAATTTTTTTCTCAACATATTGAATTATTTTTTATCTAACCAACACTGTTTATACTAAAATTAATAACTAATTATCAAACTGTTTAAATATAATCTTATCCATGTGTCGAAAAATCGGCTCAAAAAATCCCAATCTATTACAAACACATAATATAATATATACATAGAAAATTCTTAATTAATTATCGATTCTCGTAGTTTATAAACTGTGTGATCTTTTGCTTGAGTAATAATCGAATCAATAAATAAATTGAATGATAACAAAACTGTAACATCTGAAAAAAAATATTATAATAATGAAAGTATAGTGGTGAGAAAAAAAAATAGATATATATATATACAATATTATAATAGGCTCGTTTATTACTAAGCTAAAAATCACTGCAATAAATAGATCGTTATCTCACTTGATCATTAATAATGAATATATATTTAACATTTTCTTATCTATGAATAATTATTATCCAAGATATTATTCACAGTCTAATCAGTTCAGGTCATAAGGCATTCACGAATAAATAAATTAAACACTAAGTTTGAATAATATTTTTTTATTTTCATTTTTATTTCTTTCATAATTACTTAAAACTTGATGTTTAATATATTAAAATATTTATTTATTTATCCGTATAACCCAGCACCAGTAAATAACGATCTTACACACTATTGTTATTATTTATCATTGTATCTTTCATAAAAGCAGTCTTACGTAATAAATATAAAGCGACAATTTTTTTCATTATCTCCGTTATTTTAAACGATTGTAAATAATAATTAATTAACAATAATAATAATAATAATAATAATAATAATAATACTATATTAATTAATTAATGAAAAATTTATCAAATCACTTTTTTTTTTTTTATTCAATCCTTCTTATAATATCAAATGCAAAATGTATAGGCGATTTTATTTTTATCATATTATTATTATTATCATCTTTATCAATTACTAAAGTACGATTAATAATCTTAGGGTTGTTACGGCGTATTTAAATTTTTATTTTAATGATTCGAGACGACTTTATATTTAATTAATTAATACAATAATAATAATAATAATAAAAATAATAATAGTAGTAATAACTAAGAGACTAATTGAATGAGAAATCGACTCTCACTATCGGACTTGCCGATTAATTATAACTTAAAATAAATTTTTTTTCTTTTATCGTTATTTATTCATTTATTCATATGTTTACGTATAATAATTATTAATTTTACTCTCACCAATTTTTCTTTATTTATTTTTTTTTTTTTTTATATTCGCAAAATAAATCTATTCTTACAGCATATTGTATCACAGAATTACATACGGTACATATACTTTTTAATTGTTCCCGGTAAAACCGTGATGTAAATAAAATAAACTAAATCAATTATTTATTCAATACAATTACCAAAGCAATTCTAATAATTAAATTTATCAAGAGCTAAAAACTAATATCATTATCATTATTTTTATTATTATTGTTATTATCATGTATCGTAAAATTAATTTATAAATCATGTTTTAAAAATTTCAAATGAAAATTTACTTTTCTGTATAAACTTTCCATAAAATTATTGTTTTATTATCATTATCATTGATATTTACAAATCTAACGAATAATTAAGATTTAATTTTAAAAAGCTCAAAAGTAAAAAAATTATCAAGTATGTACAATTGAAATTCATAACAATCAAGAATGATAGAATAAATTTTTAATTTTTTTTTTTTTTTTTTTTTTTTTTTTCGTTAATTTAAAACACTCGTTCAAGTTTTTATTTAACATCGTTTGATAATAAAATGGTAAATAGGAGCGATTTTTATGATATTTCTGGAAATTTTGTTAGTACAATTGTACTTAAGATATTAATTTTTAAATTATCTAATAGATAAAAATTTATTGACGTAAATTGTTAATAAGTAGTGCAAACTATGTATTCATGTATACGTACGAGCGTCTGTATTTGTAAGTCTTTTTTTAATCGTCAAATTAATTAAAAAAATTAGTTTTTTTATATATTTACCGTTCAAACCATTAGATTTATAAAATTATCAATATAAATTTTTTCATTTCAAATTTCAAGTCCAAATATCTTTTTAATTTTCTTTAAAAAATATTTTTCCAAACAATAATTGGTCAAGATATAAATGCATAATTTTTTTTTTTTTTTTAATTAAAATAATTTTATAAATTAAAAAATATACTCTATAGATTCTTAGAATTAAAAAAAATGACATTTAAGTTAGCTGTCACTTGACAATTTTTTAATTATTTTTAACAAATAAATTTGCTTCAAAAAATTATTTTTAAAAAATTGTATTTGTAATTTTTTAAAATTTCTAAATGTTAATTTTTTTTATAAATTTTTTTTTGCCATAATTTATTTATTATAAAAATTTTAAAATGATTAAATATATGCAAAATTATTTTATGAGAATAAATTTATCAGATATTTAATAATTTTTAGAACTTTTTCGAACAAATAAATTATGGCAAAAAAAATCAGGAAAAAAAATTGACATTTAGGAATTTAAAAAAATTAAAAATGGCAAAAAAAATTAGTAAACAAAATTGACATTTAGAAATTTAAAAAAAAATCAAAAATGGCAAAAAAAATTATTTTTAAAAAATTGCATTTTTAATTTTTTAAAATTTCCAAACGTCTATTGTTTTTGTCATAATTTATTTGTTAGAAAAAATTCTAAAAATGATTAAATATCTGATAAATTTATTTTCATAAATTAATGTAGCATATATTTAATCATTTAAAGAATTTCATAATAAATAAATTATGGCAAAAAAAAATTATAAAAAAAAAATTGTCGTGTAGAATATTTTAAAAAATAAAAATTTTTTTTTAAACAATTTTATTTGCCATAATTTATTTATTATAAAAATTTTAAAATGATTAAATATATGCAAAATTATTTTATGAGAATAAATTTATCAGATATTTAATCATTTTTAGAATTTTTTCTAACAAATAAATTATGGCAAAAACAATAGACGTTTGGAAATTTTAAAAAATTAAAAATGCAATTTTTTAAAAATAATTTTTTTTGCCATTTAAAATTTTTTTTTTAATTTCTTAATGTCAATTTTTTTTCCTGATTTTTTTTTGCCATAATTTATTTGTTCGAAAAAGTTCTAAAAATTATTAAATATCTGATAAATTTATTCTCATAAAATAATTTAGTATATATTTAATCATTTTAAGAATTTTATAATAAATATATGCTACATTAATTTATGAAAATAAATTTATCAGATATTTAATCATTTTTAGAATTTTTTCTAACAAATAAATTATGACAAAAACAATAGACGTTTGGAAATTTTAAAAAATTAAAAATGCAATTTTTTAAAAATAATTTTTTTTGCCATTTAAAATTTTTTTTTTAATTTCTTAATGTCAATTTTTTTTCCTGATTTTTTTTTGCCATAATTTATTTGTTCGAAAAAGTTCTAAAAATTATTAAATATCTGATAAATTTATTCTCATAAAATAATTTAGTATATATTTAATCATTTTAAGAATTTTATAATAAATATATGCTACATTAACAAACTACCTTGTATAGCAAGAAGAGGGGTCAGAAATAACAATATTGAGGTAAAAATCTGAGTATGAATAATATAAAAGACATCAGTAAGGTATCAGAGAAAGGAGATCACCCACACACTCATTGATGAGTACTCTATGTCCTCAATAAAAATTTTCTAGGCCTTCCGGGTACGCTCATCCTCACGCTTTAACTGAACCCTTGTTATCATGATAAGTATGAAAAGTAACATTTGCTATTTTATTGTTCAGTACATTTTTTTTTTTCCTCTATATTTTTTATTTTATTTCCCACATCAAAGTTTCAGAACACGAAAAAACAGCTAGACACACTTCTTCAAGCACGTGCTCAAGTTTATGATGAAGCACGCGGTCACAACTGATTAACTGAATTTATAAAGCCACGATTGTTCAATTAAACGCAACTCTTCTTCGACTTTGTTGACTTTTATGTATAAAAAGTCGTTTGAGTAAATTTGTAATGAATAATCGTTTGATATCAACACATTTTATTTGCTTTTTGTCGACTATTTTGCTGATAACGTTTTAAATATTACTTTTATCGGAAAAGCTTATAATAAATTGTGAAGGTATTGTAAAAATATTATTCAAAGTTTAAATTTAAAAATTATTAACTCTGCATTTCAAAATGTTTTATTAGTATTGTATTTTTGCTTAAATATGTCCTAGGATATATATATATATATATATATTTTTAGATCTTATATCCTAGGATATATATTTTTAGATCTTACCGGACTTGTTTTTTAAGAACTACTTATTTTTTTCTAAAAAAAATTTTCATCCTGTAAAAATAATTTAATTGATGATAAATTTTTATTTTTAACTTCTCACTATGAAAATCAATGATTTTCGCATCAAATCTCCATGTCTTGGACTCTTAGGAAGCTATTCTAACTATTTTTACGAGGATTCGTGTGTACATAAACGAACTTGGCGGTGTATAAAAGAGTTTCTCACTCTGTAGATTTTCAGTCATTTTATCAGATAATTTGTAGAAGGATTTAGCGTTGATAATCCAGTTCAGTTAGAAGAATTTTTAGGTAACTGTTTCCATCATAGAGAGAATTTGAATATCACACGGAAAACTAAAGAGACCTCACTGTAATTTTCTTTGCATGACATTAAATGATCACGTAGAGTTGATTATACAAGAATCGTGCTTGTTAACCATTTACCTGTTCATACAGTTGTGATTAATTGTAAAAATTATACTAATTTATCCAGCATGCTACACTGAAAAAAAAAAAAAATTCTTGACTGGAGTGTAAATTTTCTTGGCTCAAAAAAAAATCGATTTTTTTTTTAAAGAATTCAGAAAGGTCCAAAAAAATTGAAAAAAATGTATCTTTTTTTCGGACATCCGTAATTTAGCAAAAAAAATTTTTTTTTCTATTTTTTCTCAGTTAATATAATAGCAACATTTATATAAATTAATAATCTTTTTTATTTTATTGTTTCAGATCATTAGAAAGCTTGCAATCGTGACAAGATTGGCGCGTCATTTTTTTTGCACCCCCCACTTCAACACCATATAACTTTTTCAGTTTTGTATTTTTTGACTTTTTTTAATTTTTTTTCTATTCTCAAAACATTAATAAACGCCTGTTAAAAAAATGGATAGTAATGAAGATTATTTTATCAGAATTAAAATAGTAAACTTTAAGCAATTGATTAAATTAAAAAATTAATTTTTATAATATTTAAAATAAATTGATAATTAAAATTTATTATTATTATCGATAATCATAAGTTACTTTGTTAATAAAATAAATATTAATTAATCAGTTATTAGCACCGCTCCAGGCGCTTAGGACTCTTATTATATATTGTAACATTCTTACTAAATCTTGGTCATTTTTTTCTTCTGGCTTAAGAGTTAATCGACCCAACACTTTTTGAATACTATTAGGTAGACCAGTACTTCTTGCAATTAATTTTCCTTTTTGACTATTTGCAATCAAAGACCACAACATCGAGCCTGCTATTCCAATTTCACATAAGCTCCCTGATTTAAATACTGTATGAAGAAGATTCATGAAGTCCACTGAAATAATATTGAATAATAATATAATTTATTGTTAAAAGATAAGTTATTCTTGATAAAAATTTTATTAATAATATTATTATATTTTCTTGAGATAATGAAAGATTTAAATCAAAAGAAAAATTACCTGAACAAAGAATACGTGGTCTGTTTGAGAAATTGAATAACAAGTTACGTAATGTTGATAGAGCTAAAATACGCGTTGCAGGTGTGTTGCATCTCGATAACTGTATTAAAACTTCCAGACCATCTACTGCCTGAAAAAAAAAATTTTATTTTAAATAAATAAACTCAAATGTAATGTAAAAAAATTTTTTTTTTATTTTCACGTGTTTACTCACTTTTGATACGGAAATTTGACCTTCTTCGAAAAATGTAAAATCTACGAGAAATTCTAAACAGTAAATTTCAATTAAAGGCCAAGGCTTAGCTCGTTTTGTACTTGATGGATGAATTTTAGTTAAAAATTGAAGAAGATTACTCTGGAAAAAAAAAAAAAAATGTTTTTTGTTATTTTCAGTAAAAATATTCAATAAATAATAATGATTTACTTATAAAAAATAATAAATCGGATATATTTAATGAATTACTTTGATAATGGAAACACGACAATCGTGAGCATGAACAGCATTTTTGAGTACGTGAAATGAAAATCGTAATCGTTGATTATTATAAGATTGCCCAGCTTTATCAATTTCTTTAGACACTAAGTGAACAATAATATGGATTAATGACACTGTGTTTGGAGTTTTTCTAGGTCCTGTACCAGGTAAAGTAGTTGTAAGTGTCAACGATTGTGCAGCTGAAAGTGAGTGATGAAAAAAAAAAAATAACGGTTAATGACATGGATGTATCATAATAAAATAGCGTACTACTTTGATAAAATAACTACCTTCCGGACAATTTGTCGTGTATGTAGCTAATAATTTTAACGACGACACAAGCGTTGAATCGTTGAGTGAAATCCACGCCCACAATTTGTGTAATATATCGGCAAGGCCTAATTTACTCAATGTGCATTTAACAGTTCCATTATTGTGTGCAAAATTCATTAGCAGTGTCACCACTCGATTTACGTCATTTAATAGTGGTTGAAGCTAAAAATATAAAAAATAAATTATTATTCATTTGTTAATTTAAAATTTAAAACCGTAGACAGTAACGCGTGATTTTATATTTTTCATACAACTAGTTTAATACATAAATATTTTCTTTTTTTTTTTTTTTTACTCAATAAATCATTGTATCTGATTCAAACTTATTTTTATTTTTAATTAATTTGTAAATACAACATTTAATTGTTGATATTTTTTTTTTTATTTTAAAATTAATTAAAATATTTATGACCTTCGTGTGTCATTCAATAAATTGTATAAATATATTTTTTTATTTAAAGTTTCATGTTTTGTACGTGAGGATACGCTCAAGTATACAAAAATTTATTACAATATATTTAAAACAACTTTTCAATTTCCTTCTAAGAATATTAAATATTTTGATATTGAAATAAAATTTTCATCCTAGTATTGTACTCATATATTTATATTTAATTTATAAAATGACACCAAGGCAAAAAAAGTGTTTGATCTGTATGAGCGAAATATTTAGCAAACATTTGTTTAATGGTTAAATAGATTAAACATTCTGTACAGTAAAAAAATTTACATCGCTATTTACACAAATTATGTTATTTGACATAGTATTGTATGTCATAATTATAATTATAATTATTACTATAAGATTTTAGTTTATTTGATTGAAAATATTAACGTATTGATTTTTTAGAAAAAATCCTCCACTCAAAGGTAGTTAGTCTGGTGAATACTCATTCGGAATGAATGAATAACTCTAAATCATACACTGAAAAAAAAAATTCTTGACTGGAGGGTAAATCTTCATAATAAGAAATAATAACATAAATAAGAAATGACCTTGTATCTTGTGAACTATTGACATTTTTAAAGGTATAAGCTCATCCTGATGTTACACTCATCGAGACCTTTCATTTGAGTACCCACATGCATTTTCATATATTTTTATATATTTATATACATTATAAATATGTATATATGAAAAATATATCAAAAATGCATGTGGGTACTCAAATGAGAACTCTTGATGAGTGCAAATAATAATAATAATAATAATAATAATAATAAATAGATAAATTAAGAAAATTTTTAACTTTTTAACAAAAAAAAATTGTGCTATGACAGGATCAAATACAAATAATTTAATGGACAAACGTGACGAAAAAAATTTATGAAATCAACAAACTATCAAAAACTCCTCTAAAAACTTAATTAACATAAAAATTGACAATTACTTCACGGAAAAAAGTAAACTCTTATAAATAATAGTTAATTTATAATAAGTAATGATCAACTGCTAAAAATTACCATTTCAAACAGTAAAATCGTGATTTTAATAATCATTATGTAATATTTATCATTCAAATGCTACAATTTATTCTTTACATGGAAGAAAATACTATTCTAAACATCAATATTCGCTATGTGAATGTCTAAAATGTTAAAGTATAATAATTAGGCATTTTTACTTTGAAATTTATCATTTCGTACCTAAAAAATGATCGCATAATATGTAAAAAGTATAAAATACTTTTACTTAATTTCTAATAGAAGCAACGTCAATATTTACAAAGTTTGAAACTGTAATTTTTTAAGATGAGAGAGTCGTTATTTACAATAGTGACAGCTACTAATCACTTATTTTCGATATTAAATTATAAATTGTAGCTTTTACATTTTCTACATAACACTAAGTTCTGTAATATTTATATATTTGCCATCCCGATGTCTGTTTTACTGTTTTAAACTATAAAAATCCACCGAAATCCTAGTAAATTTTACAGTTTACTTTTTTCCGTGTGAAAAATATATAAAACCGTGGAAGAGCACTAATTCCCATCAAGAACTTTTTGATTTAACTCTAAAAAGTCCTTTAAAAATGCTCATCAAAAAATTTTGCTCATTTTCTTAATTACTTAAATCATAGATTAATATCGCTAAAAAAATATCAAATTCTGTTTACGATAAGGATATACTTATCAACCCCTACTTGTCAATCCTTGCTGGGACATGTTAAATTTTTTTTTCGATCAAATTGATCAACTTTTTGTTTTAAATTGATCGTTTTTTTTATGTACTTTTCAGAAAAAACACATATCAAAAACATCAAAAATAGATAAAATAGAAATTTTATTCAAAAACATGAAAGCCAATGTTTTTTCCAACTTTTAAAGTTAAAAAAGCTATCAAAATCTTGATTTTCTTCTTTCACGACATTTTTTTTATCGTAAATGCGCCGTAAAAACAAGCAGAATAAAAAAAAATAAAAAAATGTTATTTTTTTACCTTGTTATGGTCCAAAATGGGGTTGACCTCGCTTGTAAGTAATAACCAAATTTGTCTTAGTCTCTGAATTGTATTAATTAATTTTTGACATATAACTACTTACATGGAAAAAAGAAAACTTGAAAAATTACATTATAAATAGTAAAAAGTGTCCCGTCGTATTCAAAACTAGAAAAATTACAGTTTGAAATAACATTTTTGCAATTCAAACTTTGAATGTTAATTTTTAAAGCTTTCAATCTAAATATTACATTTTACATTGTAATTCTTTTAAAATCTCTAATACTTACAATCTGAAACTGTAACTTTTCCAGTTTTCATCACAAAGCGCCACGTTACATTATATACTGTAATTTCTCTTTTTTCCGTGTATATTTACACAGAAAGAAAGAAAGTCTTGAGTCAAGCGTAAATTTTCTTAAATCAAGAAAATCTTAAGAAAGATTGAAAATTTCTTGAATGAAGTTAAAATTTCTTGAACGAAGTTAAATTTTTTTAAGCCAAGAAAATTTTTTCTTGCTCCAAAATAACTTCGGTCTTCCTTATAATTTTCTTGGTTCAAGATTTTTTTTTTCTGTGTACATGTGCAAAGCAAAATAAATAAATAAACAAAAGAAAAATTTAAACCTTTTTAGAACTACTTCGAAAACTTATCATCATAATTTAACTATTGTTAAAAAGCATATGAAACATTAAAAAGGCACGAATTAGGGTCAAGACCTTTCCAATGATACTAAATTTAGTTTAAAAAACTCATTTTATCATACAAATACACCAGGGACAAAATTTTTCATATTCTCTCAATTATATAGATAATAAATTAGTTAGATAATAGATGTAAATAAGTCGAAATTTTTAGCTGATAAAAACTTGAACTTTTATCAAAATAAACGAATAAGATAATTAAATCATTATAATGCAATATTTAATATTCAAGTTACATTATTCAGGGTAACATTTATGTATATTTTAAAATACATTTACTGGTATGTTATAAATCGACAATGATTATATATGATCAATGATAAAGTTACCTTGGATAAAGTTGAACCTCGGACTGAAAAATTGGCCCTTAGCAACAACGAATATAATTTTTTTCGCAATATCTATTGACTCGATTATCGGATAAATATAAAATCATTAGTCATCCGACTATCGGATCAATAATAAATATTTATTCTTCCGATAACTGCACGAATAATTTTTTTTTTATTAGTCCAATAAAACTAAATAATAAAATAACTTATTTTTTATACTCACGGTATAATTTTTTTTTGTTATTGTATTTACGGATGATTAGACATTTACTTTGATGACAACTCGATAGAAATTTATAAATTTAGAAGAATATAAATAAACTAATCATATTATTCTACTGAGTACTTAATTTAAAACCGCCAATCTGAAAAAGGGGAATTTTTTTATTAATTTTATTTATTTTGTTATAAAATACTCAATGTGAAGGTTAAATATAGAAATTCGTAATTAATCATATTGATAACGATTTTTATACTGAAATAGAGTTTCTTAAATATAATAGCTACATTACATGAAATATAAAATAGAATATTTTAAGTGAAAAAAATCAATAAATTAAATATAAAATCATAATTATAGAATTCAAATACTAATATCGAACATTCAGAATCGTCACAAATTAATTACCAATTATTAATCAACAGTATAATTGTTTCTCTGGACATCATCAACTCGATAAATTTCAATACTTCTAAACAAGGTCCGAACGAAGCCAATCCTCATATTTCACCAATCGGAGAGATCTATACACAATATCCCAACTTCAAACTTTTAAATACGATCACCAAATACTCGGACAAACTATTTTGATAGCTCTATAAATCAACTTATACTTACAAAAAAAAAAAATTTTTTTTTTAATTTTAACTTGTGATTTATTTTAGTTCTTAAATGTGGATTTTTTTTTTATTAATAATTTAGTTACAGTAATAATTGAAAAAATTGAAAGATGTCTGTTAATTTCAGTATTTTGTTGCAGAATCAAATATTTGTCAAGTAAATAAATGAAATATCTTTTCTATTATTGTTTACTTCATACTGTAAAAACTAATAAACAGCTTTTCTTCTTCATTTCTTAATAGAAATCTTGTAATTCATAATGCTCCAATACTTTTCCTTATGTACATTATTCTTATTCTATGATAATTTTCGTTTTATATCAATTTCTCTCAAATATCTTGTATTACCAATGTGTACAAAGCCGATTGGCATTTAAATACATAAATAAATAACTAAATAAATAAACAAATTAACAAATAAACATACGATATCTAAAAATCTTTGTAAAATTTTAATAATTTATAGAATTATTAATGACTCAATATAAAACGACTTAATACTTGAAAACCGTTCAATAGTAATATTACCTCACAAATGATCTACGTCCTAAAATAAAATACAGGTAACAAATGCGTAATCACGAAGATGATAAAAGAAATAATAATGCTGAAGTTAGCCGTCAGCTGTCAATTTTAAAAATTTCATTAACAAATCAATTACCATAAAAAAATGCTTTTAAAAATTTTCACGTGTAATTTTTATTAATTTTAATAATTGAAATTTTTTAATTAATTTTTTTTTAATAATTGCATTATTATAAAATTTTAAAATAATTTTTAATGTCTGCCAACTTCAGTGTCATAAGAAATATGATTTATTCTATGACATTGAAGTTGACAGAGATTAAAAATTATTTTAAAATTTTATAATAATGCAATTATTAAAAAAAAATTAATTAAAAAATTTCAATTATTAAAATTAATAAAAATTACACGTGAAAATTTTTAAAAGCATTTTTTTATGGTAATTGATTTGTTAATGAAATTTTTAAAATTGACAGCTGACGGCTAACTTCATCATTATTTTATTTTAACAAACAATACATTTAACTCATAGTCAAATTAAATTCTGCTCTCATAATTTCTTCTGTTCATAACACACAGCAACCATCGTCATCTATGCCAACTGAAAAAGCTATTATAAGCTTCTAAAAAAAAAAAAAAATAAAAACGTAAATTTGTGAATAAATGACAAACAATAATCACTTGCATGAATCCTCATTACTTTTCAATTTCAACTTCAATATTCAATACAGAAGCGATGACAATGGTGTAAATTGTAAATTCCACATTATCACGCATGTGTGATTGTGAATATCATATGGGCTTAAACAAGTGATGTATTTAGTTATCGAAAAAAACCACTAGAGAGCACCAGCTATCAGTAGCAGCCATGATAATTTAACATCAGAGTCGGACTTGGACATTGTAGCAAACTATCACCATCACCAATAATAATAATCATGATTAAAATCATCTGATCTACTTTTTCCACTACTACTACTACTACTACTACTGAAAAACTCCACTACTGAGAATTCCAGATATCACAAAACGACAACAGTAATATCGTGGTATATTTTTATTACTCAATAATATTATTTATTTTTTAGTTAATTATTCAATATTTACTAACATATTTTAATAATTGTAAACTTTATTCCAGGACCAGTGATTTGATCTTCCATTTAACATTGCATTTAATTTATTTATCTTTAAAAGTAATAATAAAGAGTTGATAAATAAATATGTCGACATCAGTAATAGGTAGACGGTTATCCATACCGGCAATTGCTAGAAATTTGCCTATGTTTACAACAACTCGGTAAGTATTAATTGTTTTATGTATTTTCATCATTGCTGACAAAATTAAATATTCAATAAAAAAATACAATTTCTTAAAAAATTTTCTTCGTGATAATTAGTCCGTTTTATAAAATTGAAAAATGGTCTGATTTAATTGTCAATAATATATAAAATGTCTGGAGGACAAATAATTATTTAAATTAAGTTAATTTTTAAACAAGTAAATAGTATAAAAACTAATTTTTCTTAAAATTGTAGATTCATATCGCGAACATTGCCATTAAATCAAGACAAAAGTGAAGGATGGTTAAGTAAGCTTGGTGTAAGAAAAATGGAGCCCACCAAAGAATCACATTCGCGTATGCTGTCAGACAAAGAAGTTATTTATGCATTACATACACACAATATACGACCTGATTCTATTGACAAGTATCTCGCTAATTAGTAAGTACAATGTTCAAGTAAACATTTGAGCAGACTTTTAAAAATGATTCTGTTGACAAGTTTTATGAGATTTAAATAATACTTATATAATAATCTTATAAATCTTGAATTTTATTTTCTTATAACTCAGCCAGGAAAATGTAAATCTTATCCATTCCAAGAAAAGTGAATTAAACTGCGAATTAGTCGGCTCCTGGACCGTAGAAGTCGGGGATCTTGATCAAGCATTACATTTGTGGCAATACACCGGTGGCTTTGAACGTATTGATCGTGCTCAGCTTGCATTATCTAAGGACGAAGTATTGAATAATTAATTAGCTGATTGATTTATTGAATCAATTCACTGGCTTCAATCTGAGGATTTATTTACGGATTTATCTTACAGGCTTATCAACGATTACTTCGTGAACGCGGTAATTATTTGAGATCACGGCATTTACAGTATCTGCTTGCATTTAGTTACTGGCCGCATCCCGGGAAACGTGAGGGCCCCAATATCTACGAGATAAGAAGCTACAGATTGAGACCTGGTACTATGATTGAGTGGGGAAATAATTGGGCACGAGCTATCAATCACAGAAGGAATAATGATGAACCCTTTGCTGGTTACTTTTCCCAAATTGGTCGCCTGTATAATGTTCATCATATTTGGTGTGGTCATATTAAAATTTGAAATCCTCGGAATAATATTATTCAGTTTAAAATTTAGCAATATTGACACAGTAAAAAGTCATACTTTGCTTAATGTATCATCATTTTCAATAAAAAAAAATAAAATCTTTCATCATTATTTCCAAATTTATAAAAATTACACAATCTCCAGATAATAAAAAAGTTTATAATGAATTAATTAACTTTAATATTATATTATATAATTTGTTTGATGCCAATTCATTCCGCCACCAAAAATCTGAAGAGTTTTTCAACTTTCCATACTTCTAAAAACATATTTTTGTAAATTATTTGAATAAATGTAACAATTTAAATATTTTTCGATTCTTAATAAATTTAATTCGACTTATTCTCTTTTTATTTGTATTTGTATTCAATTTTATTTTTTCAGTTACTCCGATTTCTTATATTTGTATTTTTTAACAAACATACTTTTTTTATACTCGATCCATCATTTTGTTATATTATTTACCAATTAATCAAACTACTCCAAAATACTCGATATCAAAACACAAATAAGAAATTATAAAACTTGTGTAATTTGGATTATTTTGCAATATTTTATTTTTACTTAATTCGGTATTTATATCCAGCCTTGAAAGCACACGTGCTTTGATTTTTAAAAATATTTGAACATAAAATTAAGAACCCGCACAGGAGAATAAGAATCAAAAATTGACTCACATTAAATATTACATCAATCCTCAAATAAAAAATATCACAAGTTCTAAATTTAACACAAAGCAAAGATTAATTAGTGACTAATAATAAATTATTAATGCCTAATGAATAAAAAAAAATAAAGATTTACAAACCGGTAGATTAATTTTCTCCGAACACTCCGCTTGAAAAATCCGCTGCAGCCATTGCAAGCAAGAATTCCGTAGTGTTTCCCAGAGCTAGTGTCTCCGCAAACGACACAGATGAGTCCCAAACTTCTCGACGGCTTGTTATTATGTTGGGACTGCTGGAGTTGATGCGGTGATTGCTGCAATTGCTGAGACTGCTGATGCTGGGAATGCTGGTGTTGATGTTGCTGGACCTGGAGCAAGTGCGGATGTCCGTTTGACAACGCGGACATGTACGGCGATCGAGCCAGCGGGAATTCCGACGGCAACGGGCGGCACAGCGGAACAGGACAATCTTGGACCGAACGCGAAGCGTAAGGATCATGGCTTGATGTTGATTCAGTAGCTCCCAGCGGGCTATAACGCTCTGGAAGGCCTGGAGAAATTATACTGGATTCTCCAGAATCTGAAATCAAAAAATTAATTAATTTAATTGTTAATTTTTTTATTTTTTTGTACACAAAAAATTCCTTGTTGAAAAAAAAAAAATTTCTGACCCAAGATAAAATAAAAAAAAATTTTAATTAATATTTAAAAATAAAAAAAAAAATTTTCTTAGCTTCAAAAAAATTTCCAAATAATTTTATGTTCAAAAAATTTTTCATGATTATAATAAACTTTTTTTTTTTACTGAGTTGTAAAATGATTAAGTCAAAAAATATTTTACTTAGAAATAACTAATATCAATTAATCATTGACAATTATTCAATTATTTATAAGATAATAAAAAATTTTTATTATGAATTATGATGATTAATAATTGTTATTTTTTTTATTAATATTATTTTTTAAAATTACTTATTTAGTTATTACAGACAGACGAAATAAATAATAACGGAATTCAATAAATGTTTAGCATACAAGTATCATATGTATATAGGTATATAATTCGAATGAAGTTTATTATGATTATTGATATATCATACGCCAGACTTTACACAAATGTCGTGCTGATACGCGAAAGAGCAGTGACCGAGTAAAGGTATTAGTACATAAAATTAATGTAACGCATCTTAATATGTGTAATGCGTAATGTGTATTGAACACAATACAACAAAGTACCACACAATAATAAATTAAAGTATATAGGTATAATGTAATAAAGCATCGTCTACACATTGCCGGAGTATGTACGTATACGACTGCTAAAATAATTTAAAATTATTAAAAGTATTTGTACAATTGTCATCCTGACGACAGCTAAATAAATTTTGTTTTTATCTTTAATATTATTGTTTGATGTTTAAATTAATAACATCAAACAAATGTTACTGACCACGGTTCAACTGGAATATTCTATTTATTCGTCATTTTATTGTAATTAATGTGTATTATAAATTTTATTATTCTTGTTTTTTAGAGTGCTTAAATTTACCAGAAAGTTTTAAAGCCCGGGATTTATATTTGCACTCGATTGAACAAACAGTATTTTCTTTTACGGAATTTGAATCTCTTTAAAGACAGCATTTTATTTTATTTGTATTTTTTTTTTGGTCCGGGTCTTGTTCTTGTTCTTGTTATTTATTTTTTTCATTCAAGAAGCTTAGAGGGATACTGAGGTTCTTTGGTCCTTGGTAAACAGAATTTACATCGAGAAATGAGTTTT
>JZSA01005533.1:0-19721 GCA_000956155.1 Cotesia vestalis | reverse complement strand
AAATATATTTTTTGTAAATTTTAATTTAAAAAATTGATTTAATTATTTTAACTTTGCGTTAAAAATTGAACATTTCAAATAATTTAATTTTTAATCGAATAAAATTAAATTTTATAACTTATAATTTTTTAATAAAAATTTTTACAAAACCAAATAATAATATTACTTAGAAATAAGTAATTGCATATAAGTTATGTAATTGAAATAATTGTTTTTAAATAGATACAAGAGATGTTGTAGTAATTTTCAAATAAAAGGGACATAAATAACAAGAATGAATAATAAAATAAAATAGGGGTGATGCCGTTATATAAAGCGATACTCGTCGCATTATTTAACTACTCTATATACATATAAAGCATCTGATGGTAGTCAACGAATACGAAAATGTGATTTTGTCGTACTGGTTCGCAAGGGTCGTGCAATTTAATTTGAATTACTTTTACTCTTACTCTCTCAGTATTACTAGCAGAACAACAAATTTTTTAACTCAAACCAAGACGATGAAATTCTTCAAAATTATTTACTAGATTCAAGTAAATTTTTTTTTTCTGTGTAGATTTGGCCAAAAATACGTTTGACCCCACTTGTAAATAATTATCAAAAATACTTAGGTCAAATAAATGTGTATCTTGTTTGGAAATAATAAAATACTTTGTCGAAAATTAAAATTCATGAATGGATATTTTTTTAAATTCCATCAAAGATTAATAATTATTAATTTAAGTGTAACACTGTCTTTAATTAAAAGAGGTAAATATTTTGAAATAAAACTGAAATTTTAAAGAGAAATATTTACTTTAACTTTTTGGAATTTAAAACCATACACGGCGAAAAAAATATAGGGATTTTTCTTATTTTTGCAAAGGAAAAATTCTTATGTTGAGATAGGAATTTTTCTAATGATAAGATAGAAATTTTTCTAATGGTAACATGGGAATTTTTCTTTTAGTAACATGATAGAAATATCCATGTGATAAGAAAAATTCATTTATGACATGAAAAAAAATTTTTTTTTCAATTGAAAAAAAATAGAAATCGAAAAAACACCATTCTGAAATTTTCAGGAGAGCCATAGAAAATGTCAAAGTTTCATGTGAAAGAAAGAAAAAAAAATTAAAAATGGTTATCATTGAGAAATTCGGAGTTTTTTCGGAAAATCTAAAAAATAACGATGAAGATAGGTTTGAATAATTTTTTTCTATTTTTTCCCAAAAAGAACATTTAATAAAAAAAATTTTGAAAAAAAAAAAACGTCCCGATAAGTCAATTTTTGAAAAAGTTATGGCAACTTAAACCACACCGTCCATAATCTGCTGAATTTTTAATTGTTTCGAAATGTAAAACAAAATTTGAAAAAAATTTCCTCGAATTTTTTTTATCACAAACCGACTGTTATATCACTGTTTTACTTTCAAATAATCTGAAATTGCTCGAATGAGAATTGTTATGTAAATTTGTAATTATTAAATTAAATTAAATAAATTTTAGTGATAAATGAATTTTTCCTATGTCACATGGATATTTCTATTATGTTAATAAAGAAAAAATTCCCATGTTACCATTAGAAGAATTCCTATGATAACATTTGAAAAATTCTTATGTCAACATAGGAATTTTTTCTATGCAAAAATAGGAAAAATCCCTATGTTTTTTTCGCCGTATAGTCGAACCGTAGCATTTACAAATTGACCGGTCTTTAATTTGTATTTGAATTTGAATTAACAATTCAAGAATAGAGTGAAATGTAAAATTTTGAAAGTGTATCGAAACCAAAACAAAATGACCGGACGAATGTTGGGTAGACGATTAAGTAGATAGGGGATTGCCAGAAGGATTAATAGGGTACTTTACCTCTGGGCTGAATTTGTTGGTTCTGAATATTTTGATGGTTGCTCCACTCGAGCGGAGATTGCCTAAAGCCAGGCCACATATTGAACATGGACCACTGTTGACTTTCCGTCACGAGAAGTTGAATAATAGTGAACCACGATGATATCCTGGCAGTCGACCGGGACATGGTAGAATAAAACCCCAACGACGGCCTAACGACACACCAATTATTGTGTCCCTCCTCGTTACTTGCACACTTATCTCCTAGCACTGTCACCTAATGCAAACACGCTCTGACAACAACGGGACATCTACAATAGCGCACAGACAACACACGTGTAAATATCGATGTTATGTACACAGTACACAATACTGTACGGTATAAAAGGTACAGTAGCCTTTGATGATTTACGCCAACTTGTTTGCCGGCTCAAGGTCTCGGTCTTTATGCGGAAATACCACTGAACTGGGTGACCATCAACCTGATGATTATCCTCCTTTTCCCCTTCTATCTCCTTCTTCTTTTTCTTCTTATTCGTCTTGAACTCCAAGTTCACTCTTTAAAATTTACTTCGAGAAGGATTTTATTTATATTTATAATTAATTGTAAAAAAATTTCGGGAAGTGAATTTGTTATTTTTATTTTATTAAATATAAATTAAAAAATAATTTTTTTTTTTTTTTAAATTGTTTTAAAGTCGCATAAACTACTAAGGTTATGGCCGACTACGGTAGGGGGTAAAATTTTGAGATTGAAACTCGTTTTATCTTTTTGGGCTAAACAAAATAAAAAAAAAAATAATTGCTCGTTTAAAAATTACAAAATTTATATTTGTAAACTTTAAAATTAATTTAACCTTTTTTTTTTTAGTTTGGTACAATTAATTTTTAATATTTAAAAAAAATTAGATAAATTTTTTTTTAACTTCAAGTGACATTTTTTTAAATATTCTCTCTATAATAATTTATTTGTTAAGAAATCTTAAAAATTGTCGTGAAATCGTAAATATTAATTTAATTTAATTAAACGTAATAATGTTAAAATTTGTAATCTTTTATTTTTTATATTACACAGAAAAAAAAATTTCTTGACTGGAGAACTAAATTCTTGGCTCAAGAAAATTTTCGGATGCCTGAAGGAAGACCGAAGTTGTGTTGGCCGAAGTAAAAATTTTTCTTGAAATTCTATTCTTGGTAAAAGTAATTTTTTCTTAATTCAAATTATTATAAATACTTGATACAATAAATTTTTATATTTGATCAAGATTTTTCGATAATTTAGGGAAACAGCGTCACCAGCTGAGAAAAAAATTTTCTCACCTTGAGAAAATTTTTCTCTTGAATATTTGATACCCATTTTATATTATTTTAGCGTGCAATTATACATATTGAATAAAAAAAAATGATTCAATATTATTTGATCTTCCCATTTGATATGTTAATCAATAAAAATATTAATAAAAATTTACTTCTATTGAGATATTTAATTTTTTGGAGCAAGAGAGAAATTTTCTCAAGACAAAAAAATTTACTTCTATCAAGAAGTAAATTTTTTGGAGCAAGAGGCTGAATTTTCTCAAACCAAGAAGATTTTATTGACTTAAATAAATTTTCTTGGATCAAGATACGTACACAGTAAAAAATTTTGAGTCATTGCGTCAAAAAATTTTGTGTTTAAAATTTTTATGTCAAATATTTACCACTTTTTTGTGTTGATTTAACAGAAAAAATATTAAACATTTAATACAAAAATTTTTAACACTAAGTTTTTTGACGCAATAACGCAAAATTTTTTACTGTGTATTCCTTAAAGCAAGAAAATTAATTTTGTTGGAATAAGTGAAATTTCTGGTATCAAAAAAAAATTTTTCCTCACTCAAGAAAATAATTAAGAAGAAAAATATTTTCTTGTCCAAAGTAAACCTTTTTTCCGGTGTAGGATTTATCAGCAAAACTTGTAAATAAATTAATATTTATAGAAATTTCGTTAAATTTTTGGAAAGTCAAATTTTTGGGAAGAATATAATTAAAATTTTGAAACTTGAGATAAATTTTTTAAAATAAATCTAACGTTAAATTACTAAAAATGATTTGAAACAATAAATATACGTTTTCCATAGATTGAATTATTTTAAATTGGATTTCTTAATCAGGATTGTTAATAATTTGGTATATCAAACTTGTTTAAGCTAATTAAAATTTATTTTAATCTCAAAACTCCGTACTCGAATATGCTAAAACATCATCACACTGCTTAAAAAAAAAAAAAAAAAAAAAAAAAAAAAAAAAAAAAAAAAAACTCGGTTTATTCCGTACGCAAAGTGTTTTATTTTTTCACTTGAGTAATACTCCGAGTTATCAGAGTGAAAATTCAATTCAAATCCACTCCCGATTATCACACTATAATAATAATAATTTCCATTGAATTAACGAGAGAATATTAGTTTAGCTTTGCTGTAATTTGTTATATTTTATCCTATATGACACATAATAAGACTAATTACAGAAAAATATTTTATTGTAAAATTTTTTCATCACAAATATTTTTTTATATAATTGTAAATACAATATTAATAATAATTTCATCACAATAAATTGAATATATGTAGAGCATACGAAATAAATCGAAAAAAATTACCCTAAAAATAGGAAATATTTTTAGAGCAGGCGCTCAAATTATCGATTCGTAGAACCGCGAGTTATAATTAGAGTTAACATAATTGTACTGCTTTTATTGTAAATTATTAAACAGTCGACTGTTCAGTGGTGAAATTTCATCGCACAAATATAGAAATACATGATATCTGTTTTGTAATTTAAATATTTATTGATTATACTCATATTTGTGTATTTATTTTTACTTCCAGTGAAAACAAATTCTGTTTGACAGTTTCATACTAAAAAAATAACAGACTGACAAAGTTCTTTTTCAAAGGGTATTTTTTTACTCTAGAAAACTTTTTTAACCTAAATTTGAGGGAAAATATTTAGTTTTATTCAGACAGAGAATTCACAGAATAAAAAGCATTTTTAAATATTCAAAAAAATATTTTATAGATATTTAACAGGTGCAATTTTATCCAAAGTCTGGCCAAATTTCAATAAGTCTAAAATCTTACCGGTTATAATCGACATTTTTATCTTTTCCTATTGTCTAGTAAATTACCGATTCTTTAATGAGCGATGAAAATTCAATCTCTGATAGAATAATTTTCGACTTTGCAACATCCTTGTAGAAAAATTTCTCTGAAATAATTGCAGAAAAATTTTAATAAATACGAATAATATTTTATAAAGTTTTTTATTTTCTTATAAAGTCAGAAATAGTCTTATTAAATCGGAAAAATTCTTTATTTGACTTAGAAAGTCAGATTTTTTGCAAGATTTGGAACTCTGCCAGTTATTAAAACTCCTTGTAAGAATTCCTTGTAGGAAACTTCTTGTAGGAATACTATATGCAGTAGGGTGTTCCAAAATGTAACTTCGATGATGGACCTCTCAAAATTGGAATTTTGGATTCCGCTTTTAATAGGAGTTGTGTTTGAGCATTTCCTGACATATTTTGAGCGTAAAAAATTTATTTGATATTTAGAGAATTTTTTACAGAAGCTTTTTTTGGATACTTCCGGCCAAATTTTGAAATTTCAGCGGAAATGCCCAAACAAACCTCTTGTTAAAAAATTCTCTGAATATCAAATAAATTCTTTACGCTCAAAATGTGTCAGGAAATGCCCAAACACAACTCCTATTAAAAGCGGAATCCAAAATTCCAATTTTGAGAGGTCCATCATCGAAGTTACATTTTGGAACATCCTAATATGCATCTACACTGAAAAGAAAATTAACTTGATTCAAAAGAAAAATTCTTGAAACAAGAAAATAATTTTGAAGAGTTTCATTGTCTTGAATTAATACGAAAAATTCTTGAATTAACTAAAGTTTATTTAAAATTTCTTGGTAAAAATATTTCTACCTAAATCAAGAAGATGAAATTTTTAAAAATTATATACTTGATTCAAGTAAATTTTTTTTTCTGTGCAGCAAAACTGACCACGAAGAAGTTATTACGATTTTCTAGGACTTTTTTTCCGTCCTCACATGAACTGGTATCTCGGGTTTTCTCATTAAAGAACTGCATGCCTTGAAACCCTTCCTTGATATCGATCTTAAAGCCGTCCAATTTTTCAGGGTAATCTCTCACCTTCTCTTTTTTAACTTTAATCGTCGCGAAGCACTTTCCATGCAGGGTAGTTTCTAACGTAAAGATCAATTGTCCGCCTGCTTCGAGGTTTTTGACCTACAGAACGTTGAACCGGTTCGCGTTTCCCCACCAAACTCCGTAGACTTTTTAATTTGGTGATCCGTCACCAGACGCTTGACGCCATTTTGGTCAAAGATATGATCTCAAATGGCCGCCACAGTTCGTTGTTCTCTCCCGTGTCTTGAACGAACTTTAGGTAAACAGGGAATTTATTTTACTGCATGTTAGGTTTTACTTTTCAATATAGGGGTAGTTACTGCTGGTACTTACTCAGGAGAAAAGGTATAAAGTACTTCATAATGCTGTGGAAGCTTAATGGTAAATGAAATTCTTACCTTTTACACCAGTACAATATTACTCTAGTAGTACATAGAGGCATATTAAATGCCTTAACAAAGCGCCTGTTTATTTAATAAAGCTACATTACCTTGAATTTCACAAATCTCACTACTCAGGGCTAGTAATATAACAAAATTTTCTTGATTCTGAATAATCACATGCACTGAAAAAAAAAATTCTTGACTGGAGTGTAAATTTTCTTGGCTCAAGAAAATATCAAGGAAAATTGAAAATTTCTTGAATGAAGTCAAAGTTTCTTGAGACAAAATAAATTTCTTGAGCCAAGAAAATTTCTTCTTGCGCCAAAATAATTTTTGTTTTCCTTAAAATTTTCTTGGCGCAAGAAATTTATTTTTTGTGTGTGTGATATTAATGTATACTTTTATTGTATTTCATGATTTTTCTCTTTCACTTTGGCAACGGTTACCATACACAGAAAGAAAAATTTCTTGACTGGAGAAAAAAATTCTTGAATAAAGAAAATTTTTGGGTGCCTGAAGGAAGACCGAAGTTGTGTTGGCCGAAGTAAAAATTTTTTTTGAAATTCTGTTCTTGTTGGAAGTAATTTTTTCTTAATTCAAATTATCATAAATACTTGATACAATAAATTTTTATATTTAATAAAGATTTTTAGATACTTTAGGGAAACAGCGTCACCTACTTCAGCTAAGAAAAAAATTTTCTCACCTTGAGAAAATTTTTCTCTTGAATATTTGATACCCATTTTATATTATTTTAGCGTACAATTATACATATTAAATAAAAAAAAATGATTCAATATTATTTGATCTTCCCATTTGATATGTTAATCAATAAAAATATTAATAAAAATTTACTTCTATCAAGATATTTAATTTTTTGGAGCAAGAGAGAAATTTTCTCAAGAGAAGAAAATTTACTTCTATCAAGAACTAAATTTTTTGGAGCAAGAGGCTGAATTTTCTAAAAACAAGAAAATTTTCTTGACTTAAATAAATTTTCTTGGATCAAGATACGGATTTTTTTAATTGAGAAATTTAATTTTGTTGGAACAAGTTAAATTTCTTGTGTCAAAAAAAATATTTTTTTCGCTCTAGAAAATAATTAGAAAGAAAAAATATTTTCTTGGCTCAAGTGAACCTTTTTTTCTGTGTATCAACGATTATTATGGAAACAGTTACCATGGTAACAGTTAAATGTTAATGAATGAAATTTGTAAAAATATTGATTAATTAAATTATCGATAATAAACATTATGACAGAAGCACGGAAAGCTAGAAATTTATAGTAAGATAAAATTCATAGTTTTATTGTAACACTAGCTTTTACCCGCGGCTTCGCTTGTGTTGAAACCCTTAGATAAATTGCGTTACAGATGCCGTAAGGGCGTATCAGCCTATTATACGGCCTTATGGCACCTGGATGACATAAGGGCGTACCAAAAAAATTTTTTCGAGAATCGACATAGTTATGCCTACAACGGGCAGAAATGCAAAAAAAAAGTTTTGGTTCGCTCTTATGGCACCCGGGGTACCCACTGGGGGCCATAAGGGTGTACAAAAAAATTTTTTTCGGGAAATAACTATTTCTACTTTAAATGCATTGAAATGATGAAAAAAATTTTTTTTCAAATTTGAAATTAACTTTGATCAAAATTTTTTGGAATTTGAAATTTGTGATTATTTTTTTATTTAATTAAAAAAATTTTTCATCATTTTTATTCATTTAAAAATTAAGTATCATAGATTTTTCACAAAAATTAAAAATTTTTATTGAAACTAAAACCTAATTAATTTCATAAATACTATAAAAAATTATTTTTCTTTCACTATTATACACGGAAAGAACAAGATTGTACTGGCATAAATGCCAGATTTATCTCACATAAATCTGAGCAAAAAAAAATTTCAGATTGTACTGAGATCAATGTAGATTATATTGAAATAAATCTTAGATTTATACCAGATAAATCTTAGACTATACACTGTCAGATACGCTTGGCATAAATTTTTTTTTTGCTCAGATTTATGTGAGATAAATCTGGCATTTATGTCAGTACAATCTTGTTCTTTCCGTGTAAAATACAAATTAATTTTTTTTAACAACTTGGTAAATTACCGCAACACAATTTAAATTTCGCGCGTAAAAAAATCTCGGCAGTCAATAACTGTAAGCTTCCCAAAAAATCCGCAACCGCGCTACCGTTCGCTTCTCGTCTTCTCTGATTGTATTTCCAATAATAACAAAATGGACGCAATCGGGTCAGCATATTAACCCGAAGTCCTGAACAAAATCAGCGTACACAACAATATTAATATTTAAAATACAAAAAAAAAATTCATTACATTTATCAAAGGGTAAGTCGTTAATTTCTTACTCAACAGACTCCTCTTAGAACTTTGTTGTAAACTAATTACATACACACATATTAGGATATATTTGTATATGTAATTATTTGCTGTAGATTCGGCGTCGATTTAGGTACAATTGAAATAAATAAAATCGTGAATAATTATTAATTATAAATATTAAAATTAAATTTTTTACTCACGTTTCCTCAAACAATTTTATAAATTCAGTTTTTTTCTGTTTCCGACAAGTCGTTGACTTTGTCACATTATTTTACATTTATATTGAAAACGTGATCAGTGGAAATGCATTTGTTATTTGTTATAAAATATATATAGTACACATGTAAATTGTAAGTAATATAATTGGTAAGTAAAGTGGTAAATACCCGAAAGTTTTAAATTGTGATCTGTTTAAAAGTTATATTTATTATGTTCATTTTGAGTTCTTTAATCTTTGTGATCAAGATGGTATATATTCATTAATATATATTATGAAATTATTAATTCTTCATTTTTATTAAATTTATATTTAATAAAAAACAATGTTTATTTTTTTATTCTATTTATTTGTAGCTATTGTAAGTGCGAAATTATTTTACTATTAAAATTAAACATCTGACAATTTTTTTGATAGATGAATTATTACAAATATTTTTTTTTCTAAATTCTATTCACTTTTTCAGTTTTTTATTTTTTTTTATAAATTGAAAAAAAAAATTAAAAATTTTCAGATGTTCGATTTTCAATAAAAATTTTTTAATAATCCAAATTTTCATTATTTCAGATTGAGGTTTATTTATTGTCGATGTAACAAATTGTTTTATTGCATCAAGTTTGGTGGGAAAATTTTAATAAGAAAAAATTTATTTATCAAGTTTAAAAAATTTTTTTTTGTCTTTAACAAAAAAATTAGATTTTGTTTATTGATGCCAAGGCACAGGCCAAATGGCAATTTATATTACATAGTATATACAGTTTTTACAAGAAAACAATTTCTGTGAGTACATAATATTACATAAAATTAATTCAAATAATTTGTATATAAAAAAAGGTAAAATCAGTTTAAATTTGAAAATTAATATAATATTGAAAATAAGAATTTAAAATATAGAAACTTAAGGGGATATTCTAGTCTTGAAGCATGAATTTTAGATAATTTTTTGAAGTGCTATAAAAAAAGGCAATCAATATTTTTACTATCCATTTTTTTATATGTTATTTATTAACATTACAAGAATACAGAAAAAAATTAAGAAGTTGACAATCTTTTGATTTTGCTTGAAAAATAAACTAGGCATAGAAAATTATTCATTTATAATTTTTTAGATTTTCTAAAGATGAAATTTTTCAAAAAAATTTTTCTTGTTATAATTTGTTTGTTAAAAAAATTCTAAAAATGATCAGATGTCTCTCAGTTTCAGTATCATATATAAATTGAACTTTCTTCAAGTGGATCGGGTAAATTGGCTTAAAAATAATGAATCCTCTTTAATAATTAATATTAATGCAAAAGAAAACCGATCGGTTTTTAATTTGTTAATTATAGATTTTCAATCTGCTATAACTTTTGAATGAATCAACCGATTATCGCGCAGTTGACAACAGTCAATGCAGTTTTTTTAATTCTATGATGAATTTCAAACCGTAAATTGATCAGATAAAAAATTTCGGAATTTGTTTGAAAAAAACGCTTTTTTCGATTTTTCTCGTTGACGATATCTCACAAACGAATTAAGCGATTTAGACCGACCCGGAGGCGATCGACGTAGTTTTTTTATGTTAAGAGTTGATTAGTATTTGCAATCGATTGGTAAAGCTGTTTAAAAGTCATTCTAAAAAAACCACATTTGAAAAAAAGTTTTCATTATTTAAAAATTTTTGAATGGCCTATAAAATTAATAAAAATTTTCATAAAGTATAAGTATTATAGGTCAAATTGAAGGTAATATAATCAACTTCACTATAAAGTTTCCAGAAATGAGCTCTTTTTTGTCAGTCGAAAGTTATTCACGTTTAAAGTTACAAAACTTGAAATTTACAAAATTTTGAAAATTTTAAATGGCCGCCATTTCTAAACGAATTGACCGATTCTGCTCATCTTCGAACTTGACCTCGGTAATCACCTAAATAATATGTGTGCCAAGTTTCATCAAGATCGGTTGAAGACTTTTCGAGATATCCTGATGACAAGGCTGGTTATATTACATATATATATAAATTTTTTAACCAGTGGTATTTTTGGAACTTACTCGACTGATTACAACATATGATAGCAAAATCAGGTGAAAATTTCACCTTGAGGATAAATGCAATAGTTAGATTTCTAAAGAACTCTACCTAAAAAAAGTTCACTTGAGCCAAGAAAATATTTTTCTTTCTAATTATTTTCTTCAGCGAAAAAAAAAATTTTTTTTTGATACTAGAAATTTCACTTATTCCAACAAAATTGATTCTCTTGCTTTAAGAAATACGTATCTTGATCCAAGAAAATTTATTTAAGTCAAGAAAATTTTCTTGTTTTGAGAAAATTCAGTCTTTTGCTCCAAAAAATTTTGTTCTTGATAGAAGTAAATTTTCTTGCCTTGAGAAAATTTCTCTCTTGTTCCAAAAAATTAAATATAAAGATAGTAAATATTCATTAATATTTTTATTGACTAACATGTCAAATTGGAAGATCAAATAATATTGAATCATTTGTTTTCATTCAATATGTAAAATTGCACGCTAAAATAATATAAAATGGGTATCAAATATTCAAGAGACAAATTTTCTCAAGGTAAGAAAATTTTTTTCTTTGCTGAAGTAGGTGGCGCTACTTTCCTAAAGTATCTAAAAATCTTGATTAAATATAAAAATTTATTGTATCAAGTACTTATGATAATTTTAATTGAGAAAAAATTACTTCCACCAAGAATAGAATTTCAAGAAAAATTTTTACTTCGGCCAACACAACTTCGGTCTTCCTTCACACACCCGAAAATTTTCTTGAGCCAAGAATTTTGTTCTCCATTAAAAAAATTTTTTTTTCTGTGTATATTTTAAGTGAAGTTTGAATTTAACATAAAAGAGAAATACAAATATAGATACAATGAAAATGGTGATATTGCACATGAATTAGTTATTCAATATCGTCTTTTTGATCCTTGTTACAAAAGCATATAATAAATCCCCAAAGAAGTTAGTATCGATGATGGACCTCTCAAAATTGCAACTTTAGGTTCCGCTTTTAATAGGAGTTGTATTTGGACATTCCCTGACATATTTTGAGCGCAAAGAATTTATTTGACATTCAGAGAATTTTTTAACAAGAACTTTGTTTGGGCATTTCCGCTGAAATTTCAAAATTTGGCCGGAAGTATCCAAAAAAAGCTTCTGTAAAAAATTCTCTGAATATCAAAAAAATTCTTTACGCTCAAAATATGTCAGAAAATGCCCAAACACAACTCCTATTAAAAGCGGAACCCAAAATTCCAATTTTGACAGGGTTCATCATCGAAGTTACATTTTGGAACACCCTACACACAAAAAACGAATTTCTTGCGCCAAGAAAATTTTGAGGAAAACAAAAGTTATTTTGGAGCAAGAAGAAATTTTCTTGGCTCGAGAAATTTATCTTGTCTCAAGAAAATTTGACTTCATTCAAGAAATTTTCAATCTTCCTTGATATTTTCTTAAGCCAAGAAAATTTAGACTCCAGTCAAGAATTTTTTTTTTTCAGTGTAGTCATGGTACAATATTGTCAAAAAATTAGAGATTATACGCGTCGCAAAAGTACATGAGCTAGTAGCTAAGTAATCCATAATTTTTACTTAAGACTGTACCCGTGAAGACGCAACCCACACAATTGTTTTTGTCCGACTCTATAGATACATACTTTTTCATAAATTGTTGAACTTTAATCCGTTATTTATAAATAATTAGACGGTGAAAAAATTTTTTTTATTTTTTTTTTAAACTCACAACAAATACATTAAAGGACTGTCAGTTTTTTGAAAGTTTCTGACAGTTAGTTTTTTTTTATAACGAAGAAATTGGTACAGAAGTGCAGAGAGCGTATGCAATCAATTTTAAATGTCCAATTTTTAATTGAATTAATCTAGGGTTATAGATGATCAATCGACTTCAAATTTTTAGGGTAATTGTATCATCATGTCCTTAATAAGTATCCAAAAATTCACAATTTTCTGACGGTATGCTTTAACCACGCCAACTAGCTTAAGCTAAAGTTTCCTTATTTATAATCCGTGAATCCCGGCAGTCGTATAGAGACAGCACTTTGCTAGTAATTATTGTTATTATACAGTTTTTTTTTTTATTAATAATTATGATGATAAAGCCCATGACGAAATAAAATTTTTGTAAATAGGTAAGCCTTAGATGATTCAATTACAATTAGAGATGACGATAATGGCCTACTTCGTTTAATAGTGGTCTTTAGATACTAAATTAGACTGTTAAACAGTAATCAGCTCTCACTTGTGTTGTACCAAATGATATTTCATTATCGAGAAAACAGAAAACAATTTTTGATTTCTTACGAATTAGATATTTAATAATATAATATTCGTTTGAATTCTTTTGTAATTTATGATTATAATCAATTATCATAGAGAATAGGACGCGTGCCGAAGCGTTTTAACGGTTGGATGGAGAGAAAGAGAACGGAAGGGAATGAGACGAGATAGTTGATCCCTGGATCTTCCGTGGGGCCGCACGCGCGTTGACCGACCGCGCTGGAATCTCACTGAACAACCTCTTGCGGGATACTGCTACGAGTTTTACACGTAGAGGAGTACATACTACACCATTAAGCTTATGGTCCACGGGCTCCCCCTTAATTATGCACTTTACGTATACATCGGTGTTTTTATATATAACAACCAATACTCCCCATTCATTAATTGTAAATAAGATGTATGGCTTTCTCAAGAGAATTACTTAATGATGATTGTGATTTTTAATGCCAGACATTGATTTGGGATTTAATTTATGTTTTTTTATTATTATTTTACATACTTCGATAAAAGTTACATTTAGTCTAACTGGCAAGTTGCAGTTATTGAGAGACTACCGAGATTTACAGATTGTGAATGAAAAAACTTTTACTTAATATTATACATAGTTTGGGAACTTTTCCAATAAATTTTAAAAATAATAGTGCTATCGAAAGATCAATTACAGATAATTTAATCGATAAATGTGACGAAACAAATTTATAGAACCAACAAACTATTCGAAATTCCTCCAAAAATTTAACATTAAAAATTGACAATTAAGAGGTACAACCAGTGTGAAATTTTTAAAAAATCGATTTTATTTTTAATAAAAGAAAATTGAAAATTTTCAAAAATCGGGAAGTTTTCTAAATTTTTGAAAAAACAATTTCAAAAGAAAATTTGCAAGTTGTTCATCTAAAATTATTTTTTCTAAATCTAGAAAACTTTTTTCAACAAGAAAGTATTTAGATGAAAAATTTTAATTTCTCCAGCTGAGAAAAAAAATTGTTAAAAATGATTAACATATTAATTCTTCTTTACAGTAATGTGAATTTTTAACTTCCCGCTAAGAAAATTGAAAATTTTCAAAAATCGGACAGTTATTATTTTTGCTCCGTTTTCCGAAAATCGAGTTTTCATCAGATCTTGACGTTTTGAGTTCCTAGGAAGCTTCCCTGTCTATTCCCGCGATGATGTCTGTATGTATGTATGTACGTATGTATGTAAACCTCTCATAACTTTTGAACAGCTTAGCCGATTTGATCGCGGTTGGTGTCATTTGAAAGGGCTTGACCAAACTTAGATTTTGAATAAGATTTGGACCGATTCCGACCGATAGATTTTGAAGAATCTTAAAAAAACTACGAAAAAAAATTTTTTTGAATCAAGATTTTTTTTGAATAACTTTTAAACGGCTCGATCGATCAATTCTAAAAACTAATCAGTTCTTAACATCGAAAAACTACGTCAATCGCCAACAAGCCGGTCAAAATCAGTTGATTCTGATTGTATTTAAAAATGTATCATAGAATGTGAAAAATATGAAAAACACATATTAGTATTTAAGAAAATTTTATTAAATACTAATAAAATTTTATTCATATGGAATATAATTTTATTACTATTAACTAAGTTTTTTTTTTAAGTCCAAATAAACTTTTTTATTACTATTAAATAAAATTTTCTCTCAGTGTACCGTTGACGAAAGAAATCGAATAAAAGCGTTTTTTTCGAATTACACCGAAACTTCCGATCTTATCAATTTGTGTTTAAAAATGTATCATGGAATTTGGAAAACTGCGTCGAATGCCGCCAACCGCGTGAAAATCGGTTCATGTATTCAAAAGTTATTGCGGTTTGAAAATTCAAGAAATACTGTTTCATTAAACTTCTATCAGACTTTTGAGCTCGGAGAGCTCAAAACCACATCAAAATTCTATTTTTGAGCTCTTTGAGTTCAAAAATTTAATAAGCGCAATTTTGAGCGCTTAATTACAAAAGTAGCGGGAAGTTGCAGGGATGGCCTTCAAGGTCAACCGTTTTCCTAATTTCTTTTAATTGGAAAAAAAACAATTTTAAATCGACAATTTCCGAATTTATATCCAAAATTATTTTTTTCAAGAAAGTTACTTTTTGCAAATTCTTATTTCTGCAGCTAAGAAGTAAAATTGTTTCAACAAATTAAATTCTTATTACAAAATTGCTCATTTTCTTGAAAATAATTTTTTTCTCTCAGTGTAAAGATTGAATTTAAAAAAAAATTACTTGAACATTTAGAACATGAACTTTAATCTATTTAGGTGTTGATTGAATTATACTTTGTCAGATATTCACTTTCCACCGTCTGTGTACATTTTTTTACGCTAATTTAGCAGCATAATTTTTCTAAAAGCTCCTCCGGATATTTCCGATATTACAGTACTATATAGCGTCAATGAGTCTATTTTTATAAGGTTAACCGACGTCGAATAAAAGCATTTTTTTCGAATTACACCGAAACTTCCGGTCTTATCAATTTGTGTTTAAAAATGTATCATATAATTTGAAAAACTGCATCGAATGCCGCCAAGCGCGTGAAAATCGGTTTATTCATTCAAAAGTTATTGCGGTTTGAAAATTAAAAAAATAGTGTTTTATTAAACTCCTATCAGACTTTTGAGCTCGGAGAACTACAAAACTACATGAAAATTATATTTTTGAGTTCTTTGAGTTCAAAAACTTAATAAGTGCAATTTTGAGCGGGAAGTTGCAGGGATGGTCTTCAGGGTCAACCGTTTTCCTAATTTTTATTCTACAACATTGCTAATTTTTTTTCAAAAGAAATTTTTTCTTTCAGTATAAAGTATAATTCAAACTTTTTCAAAACATATATTATTTTGATGAAAAGAATTTTTTAAGACCCTAAATTCATCATCAAACTTAACTGATAGAGTTTGCACAAGTCTAAAATATGGAAAAATTTTCTTATTTTTTCAAAGAAAGCAAGATTTATTTATGATCCACGAAATGGACAGGTTCTGCTAATAAAATATAAATTTGAATAACTTAATGATCCCTTATAGCATATGTAATAAGTAAGATTGCATGATACGACGTGGAGTAGGACGACCAAACAGTGATATGTATATAAGAAAAGAAAAACACACATATCCGTATAGTTAGAATGAATCGTGCGAAATGTATATCAATCAGTAAATCAAAGAGCGTTGATTATTTAAGATTAATTATCTTAGACGGTAAAATAAAAAACTGATCGGGCATTGGAAAATGAATCGAAGATGATGGGGCGCAACACGATTCTTGTCCATTCGTGTCGGTTGATCTCTACCTACCCTATTATATCAAGGAATAAAAAAATAAATGGCAATTAAAAGTACAATTTTGAGTACGCTCTTTTTAAATTGAATTTGAAATTGTTGAAAATTTATTATCGGACAATTTTAAGACTTTTTTAAAACGCTCCGTTTTAATGTTCCGGGGCTCTGTCGCTGTTAGCTCCGTCTTAAAATAGTCTCGAAAAATTAAAAAAAAATTTTTTTAAGACTATTTTAAGATTTTTTAAGACTATTTTGAGATTTTCTTAAAAATTATTTTATAATTTTTTTAAGACGATTTTTAGATTATTTTAAGACTATTTTAAGACTCTCTAAAATAATTTTCCGAAGCTGTCGCTGTGATATCGTTTTATATTTATAGAAAATTCGAGAAGCAAATTTCAAAAATCTGCCCTCGGAATTTTTTTTTTGGCGTCTTAAAAAAGCCTTGGTTTGTGTCACATTTAAGATCTTAAACAAACGATAATTTTAAGACGATTTTTTTTTTTACACGGGTAAGAAATAAACTGAGTTGAAAAATTAATTTTCTTAAAAGTTATGGTGTATATTTTTCCATAAAATTAAAAATCTAGATTAAAAGCCACAAAAATTACGTTCTCAACGTAAAAATAGCAATTAGGCGATTAAAAAAAAATTTTATGTATTTTACGGAATTTTTTTTTGTAACAAAATGCTTTTTATATCACTTATATTAAGATTATGATTATCAAGTACGATTGAACGTAACACAATATTAGGATCTTGATTTCTAGGCAATATTCGAGCATACCTTGTCACTTGTGCTCAAAGCATGCAAAATTACAAGATTTTAAATAAAATTATGAATTTTGTTTTTAATTTTCAAGTCCCGGTATGCAAATATGACATTATCTGAAAATATACGTTTAAGATTTTTGTTGATAACCTTTTTTGTTTGACCTTCCTTGAGTGTCTCATATGACAACCGGTCATCAGGTGGGAATTGGCAAAAGCACCGCTTGAATTAGTTTCGCATCATTATCCGAGGTGTGGCATTTCGTATTCAAACGCGTAGGTGGTCCAACGAACATGTAAGGCACGTGTGAACCACACTTTCTGTGATCCTTCGCGACAATTCGCACGACATCAATTACTGAGCAAAACAACAAAATACAGCAATCAACAGCTTAACGGAAAGAAACTAAATAAGGGAATAGCAATAGTAAACGGGATATTTATCAAGATTGAATGAACTTTATTTGTTTTCTTATGGTTGATTACTTTTGATTCGGTGTTACACAGTTTTATTTCTTGTGAAAATCTATGTGAACATGGAGTAAATTACGAAGCGATGTATGACTTAAAAATTCGAATTTATAAATAAATCGATATTTCACAGAATTTCTTGAAAAATTTTATTGTAATTCATTTATTAATATCGTGTAAAATGGATGAATTATTTATAGTAAAATATGATAAAATTTCTTTCTTTGAAATTTAATGTAAGAATTAAACTATGAATATTAATTCGAATAAATTTTATTATTTTCTGTATTTGTAAGAGATAGACCGTAAAATAATCTAAAGAAATTTTTACAATTTTGGCAACGCAATAAGATTTTTTCATCATAAGCTGAAGCAAATTAAAATTAATTTCTGAGTTCCTTCTATAAAGTCTTAAGAAAATTTTCGGTCAATTGTATTTAAATAAAAAGTGTCAATCTAAGGGTCGGAAATTGGCTAAAAAAGAAATAAAATAAATTAACTAAAAGATTTCCTATATGTGACTTCAAACCTAAGATCGGAGAAATTGATCGAAAAAAAAAACGAAAACGATGTGATTCAAAATATACACTGATAGAAAATTTATGTTGACTCAAGAGATATTTTCTTGATCTAAGAATTTATTTTGGAAGACAAATGATTATTTTGCTTTAAGAATTTCTTGTCTTGATTTAGATTTTCTTGGCTTAAGAGCTACATTATCTTCAATCGATTCATTTAGTTTTTCAACCAAAATAACATTATCGTTTAAAAAACTTAAAATAATTAATTAAAGTATATTTCAAAAACTAAATAGTCTTTAATTGTTATACCGAAAAAAAATTATTTCTTGGAAATAAGTAAATTAATGACTCAAAAAAAAGCCATTCTTAACACAAGTCGGTAACATCTTGAATCAATGTTATCGCCTATCTTGAACCAAGAGACAAAAATTCTTAAAAGAAATATATCTATATCTAGTTTCAAGAGTTCAAATTTTGAAGAAAAAAAGTTTCTTGAATCAAGATTGTTTTTCTATCAGTGTAGACGTAAAATACTGATAAATTATCAAATAAATCTATCAAATAAATTTTTTTAGCTTTTTATTATCAAAAATAAAAAAAAACACAATATTATTGCTAAAAGACAGGTGCCAAGACAAATTGAATTTTGTACCTTTCTCTTTAACTCTTAATGCCTATATCTCTTTCTAATTTTACATTAACCCCGCTGAACAGAAGCAGCATCAGCACCGCAGTACTACTGTTGCAAGAGAAGCTATTTATGCCAGGTGGCTTGCCATTTACCCACGACATTTTTGGTTCAAGATTAATTAAACGCAACTGGAAATAGTTACACACTGAAAATACACAGAATAAGCCTGTGGTAACCCTCGTTGATTCTTCAACTCTCTCTCTCTTACCATTCGCAAGAACTTTTGCTGTATATAACTCTCAGAATGGAACTTATACTACATACTATCCTCCTAAATACACACGAGTCACCTAGCACACGTGATGTCGATCTTCGCTCATACATTAACCCTCAAAAACAGTTAAATAAATCAAAACAAAATCAAATCAAAATGCATCGCAGTTGCTGCACCGTAAGAACTACATTTGTGTGTTGTTAAATTCATTTACACTAAATGATACATCAACTCTACTCCTAGCAAGCGTTTCACCTAGATCATTCTTAGAATTAAAGTGACCGAGACTAGTCAACCAGTCACAGACACTCTCCAAGGCTTGGGTCACGTTCAACTGAATGGATCTAGGCTCATTCATGATCAATTCAATACAACGTATAATAAACCACTTAGCTCTAAATTACTTTCATACTCTAAACAATAATTAATTTTCTGACACACTTTTTGGCTAAAATAATTCAAGTCTTCTTTCAAAAA
>JZSA01005530.1:0-21169 GCA_000956155.1 Cotesia vestalis | reverse complement strand
GCTGGACTTTGTCCCTCTGTAAATAAATTAAATTAAAACCATCATTTTAAAAATTTTATCACCTAATTAAAAACACATATTAATAATAATAGAATTAATTACTCTCTTCCGAACAATCTCTAACTATTTGCCAGTAATCGTCAGTAAGATCCGATGAATTTAATATTTCATCGGGCAATCTATTCATCATTGCTTCAAAGTTCAATGAATTATTTTGATCGATCTATAAAATATCAAATAAAATTAATAATTATTAAAATTTCTGATAAAAAAAATAATCATTCAAAATAATTAATTAAACTTGCAATTTTATCTTCTACAAGCAAACATCCTGCGAGATTGTAGTATTTTTCATCTCCCATTACACTTTTGATTCGACAATTGACCAGTAAGTCGACGATTGTCGAAGGCGGATTTGTTTGTAAGTGATCACAACTATTTCCAGCGCTTTTCGGGCTTAATGAAAACACCGGTGATGAAAATAGGCACAATGTTAACAGCAATTCCACAGACATTACTTTAAATTTAAATATTATTTTTTTTTATAAAGAATTTACCGAATAGAAAAATTCGACTACTGAACTGATGAGCCCGTCTTTTATATCTCTCGGAACCATTACACAGTTAGTGCGCAGTAATTCTAAATCATTGACAATAACAACTATAACTGTCGTAACTTGTCTCTGATAGGTTGGAATTTTTTATTTTTAATGTCCGGAGATAATGAAAAAAATAGAACGGAAAGACATTAAATGTCAGGCAGTAAATGCGATCAAAAATTTATTAGTTTTACAGAAGTTTATTACAATTTTATAATCCAGAGGTTTAAAAATCATTTACACAATTATTAAATTTTTAAAATTCAGATTAATAATATTTTTTTTTTTCATTGTGATTCATTGAAGTAAATTTTTAAGATAATTATTGAAGATAATTAAATGCTTACTGGTGATGAAAATTCTAAGTATTGTGCTTTACACCAGCAAGCAGTGTAGAACAATCCTTCGCAATGACCTTTTGAGTAACCCTGTTTTATGCACAACCAGTTGCAGTAATCAAAATTTCGGCCGAAGATTTTACAATTTCCAATTTTTATATCTGCTCCATAGTTCTGAGATAAAACAATCGCCAAAATTGTCAGGCAAGCGAATAAAAATATTTTACCACAATTGAATTTCTTCGTCATACTGACAATTGTTTAAATTTGATACTGTTCTCAAATTTTGACTGTAATAAATGCTTTCATTTTTGGTATTTATACTTTCTTTTTAAAAATGGCTTCTGAGGATCTTATAATTTTGATTTGTTATTTTGTAATAAAATAAATTTTATTGATAGTTTTATTTTAGAAAGCTTGGAAGTTTCAATGGCAGTATTTTTAATTGTAATCGTTTTATTTTTGTAAATTTAATGAGTAATGGATTTTTACTGGTTAAAAAATAAACTAAAATTGCTGAAAATTTTATGAAGATAATAGTTGTGAATTTTTTAAAAATTATTTTGGTATTAAATGATTTCATCGGACAGGTAATATGATCAAAATTTTATAAATTCAAAAAAATACATTGACATTCCAAAAATAATTTTTTTTTTCAACAGTGTACAATTTTGATGATTAAATAAGAAAATTGCAGAATTTTTATATGGAGATCATTAAAAAAAAATTCTAATTTATTGAATAAAGTTTGGTTGATTTTTTTATTTTGCTAAATCAAATATCTTCTGGTCCAATTTTTGACTTGCAGGATCAAATATGTAAATACATGAAGATCACTAAACGCTGTTTGGTGGCAATGAATTGAGAATCGGTGCTTCACACCAGCAAGAAGTATACAAAAAGCCTCTGCAATGACCTTTCATGTAACCCTTATATCTGCACTCAAAGTCGCATTCGTCAAAACTTAAACCAAAGGCTTTACAACTTCCAATATACACTTCTGCTGCATTTTGATTCTGCTGAGAAGGAGCAATCGCAAAAATTGCCAGGCAAAAAAATAGTAACATTGTACCGTAATTATTTTTCGTCAACATACTGACAATTTTTTAGATTTGATATTATTGATTATCAAATTTTAACTATCATAAATTCTTTCATATTCGGTATTTATACTTTCCCCACAAAAATGGCTGCTGTACATCCTATTATTGTGATTTGTTACTTTGTAATAAAACAAAATTTTATCTCTAGTTTTTTTTAGAAGGCTTTAATCGTTTTATTTCTGTAAACTTGATGAGTAATGGGTTTTTACTCGTTGAAAAAATATCTAAAATTACTTTCAATTTTTTAATTATAATTATTAATAGTAAAAAAATTGAGAAACTTTTTTTTTTTAGTAATTAAAGAGATAATTTGATTTCGACCGACTTGGCGGCGATGGACATGGTTTTTTGATGTTAAAAGCTGATTAATTTTTTAAATCGATAGATAGAGCCGTTAAAAAGTTATTACAAAAAATCTTTATTTGAAAAAAAAAAATTTTTGTATTTTCTTTTTGAGATTTCTCAAAATCGGTCCAAATTGTATTCAAAATTTAAGTTTGGTCAAGTCCTTTCGAATGGTACCAACCGAGATGGAATTGGTCGAGCAGTTCAAAAGTTATAAGAGGGTTACAAAAATACATACACACATTTTTGAAAATTTTCAATTTTCTCAGCGGAAAGTTAAAAAAAAATAATATATATAAAAATATAAAAAAATTAAATTTATAATGAAACTATTTTCGATAAATTGACAAATATTTAAAAGTAGTTATTTGATAAATATTTGATAATAAAATATTTATAAAGCAAAACTGGAAAAAAGACTAATAATTTAATATTCATAGATCTGAAAATTTTTTTATTGAAATCACAACATACAAGTTGGATAAAAAATACAACAATAAATTCATAGAAAAAAGATCAACGTAAATAAACAGCACACGTGTCAATTGTATTATTAATTAATATTCCAATGATATATTTAAATTTTTTATAATAATTTCTTCATAAATTGAATATCTTGTAAATTATCGATGAATTGCTGATTTCATTTTTTATGATTGGTCGCTCAGAAGAAAAAAAATAAGAAGAAATATTTGAGACGTGTGACGTTGATCAATCAGGATGGTGTTTCAACAATTATTGTTCACACCAGCAAATGTTGTTTGCAAAGCTTCCACAGTGTCCTCCTTTGTACCCGCGGCGTTTGCACTCATCAAGACAGTTGCTGACGTAATTAACTCCTCCCCAAACGCAGCTTCCGATTGACACGTCAGCTTGGACTTCATTTTTTGGAGAAGATACGATCACCAAAAAGGCCAAGCAAACCAGCAGTAACATTGAACTGTAGCTTTTTGCCATTTTCACAATTAATATTTACTTTGTATAACTTTATGCTTCAAAATACTGAAGTTAACTGCCGATATGCCGTCGCTTTTCGTTTAAATACTTTCCTCAACAACATGGCTACCGGAAAAATTCGCAAGTAGGGAAAAATTTAACTAGTTGTTGTTATTATGAACTGTAAGGTGATTTGAAGGTGACATTGCTGGTATTTTACGTAGATATTCATTTAATTCACCTCTTTGATCAGAGATCTCATAAATATGAATGATTTCGAAACACATAAATAAAAAAGTAATTTTATTGTAATTACACACATTGTTATTCTCATAGCTACTGATTTGTTATTTATTTTAATCCACTGAAGGCCGCGGCGCAGTTTAGTGGACTTTATTTTTTTTTTTAAATCAAGCGTTGTCCTTTTTTAAAGAAAATTTTATAAACATTATTTCAATTGACGAATAAATCGTTCAATTTATCATTTAATTACTTTATAATAATTTTTTTAATCATTTATAGAGAATTTTTTATTTATAATATTAGTAGTAGTAAAAAAAAATTTTATTATTTCAAGAATTGATAAGATAAATAATAAAATTTTTCGTCATCAAATATATATGCTGGAAATAATTAATAGAATTAAAAAAAAAAAAAAAGTCATAAAATCTGAAATGAAATTTGTTCAGTAATACTTGAGAATTTTTTTTTCCTCCATAAATATAAGTTAAGAAATTGTCAATAAAATAATTTATTGAAACAGGAAAATATTATAAGGAAAAATATTTTTTTTTTCTGGCGTATTTCTTGGAAAATTGCGTTTAATTTAATGATTTATTTCACAGGAAAAATTTTAACAATGTATCTTGTCTAATTATTAAAACCGGTTGAAATAAATATGATGTTACGATAATAAATAAATTTAGTACTTATTCATAATACTACTCGATATTATTTACTGTCGATTAACTAGAGTTATCACAAAATAATTATACTAAATTATCGTATGAGGAAAAAACTCAATATTAAAACTGATAAATATTTTTTATTTAATTTAAAAATAAAAAATTAATAAGTTTATTGAAACCAATTAAAAAAGTAGAATAATTTCCGGATATTTTCGAACTATCCGCAAATTGACACATGAGATTTCCGGGGTTTGAATTCTCTGGGTTGCAAGATAGGTCGGAGAGTAAACGCCCGGGATCTCTTATCCGGTTAATTTTTATCTCGCTCAGTTTCACCATCACCACCGTGCCATCATCCCTCTTTTGTCTCTACTCCGGTTACTTATTTTCTGACAGGTATAAATCTCAGACTTTTTTTAAACTAAAATCCAGCCCCTGAGATTTATTTTAAATGGCTGAGTTATGACAAGACGTGTTGAATATAAAGAATAAGCGCGAACCCAAAGAAATAGAGGCTGTGAATTTATAAATAAAATATGGTTTAGCCATTTGAATGAGAAAAAAAGATACTAAGTTAAGGATTAACTGAATTAACAGAGAAAGGACGCTCCAAGGATCCTTGATGTATTCAGTTGACACACGCTGCTTTGGAACAGATATATACTTCTTTTTTTATTTATAAAAACTACCCACTATGCGACTGCTGAGATTTACGAATTATTAATAAGAAAATTTTGGCTTGATAATTTTTTTTATGTTTATAATCATACTGTACATAGTTTGAGTACTTTTTTAATTAATTTTAAAAATAATAAGGCTATCACTGGATCAATTAAAAATAATAGAATGGACGAATGCGACCGAACAAATTTGTAGAACCAAAAAATTATTAAAAACTTGACCACTAAAAAATATTTAAAACCAAAAGGCACTAATTCTCGTCTCGATCTTTCTGATAATACCAAATTAAACTATAAAAAAATTTTTTTTTAAATCATATTATTGATTTTGACGTGTATTTTGAATTTTAGAGAGGAGTAAGAAATTATTCGTAATTAGAAGGCTCAAAAAAATCGAATTTTCAATTATTTTTTCTGGAGAAAATTTTTAAAAAATATATATTGAGAAAAAATAAACATTTATATCCGCAAAAATTTTTTCTTGGACTTGAAAAATTTTTTTATCTTTATTTAAGAAATTTTTTCTAAATTTATAGTATTAAAAAAATCTCTTTTTGATTTATGAATATATATTTCTTGTTTTGAGAGATTTAATTTGTTGAAATTTGGAGTATTTTATTTTTAGATAAAGAAATAATAAAACTTTCACTAAAAAAAGTGATTTAATTTAACTTAATTATTTGAAACTATTAAATTAAAAATGTCCAATATCAAAAAATAATTTTTGAATCGATATTCGTCTCCTTTCTCAAAATTTTCTGTTAGCAAGAATATTATTCTTGAATCAAAATATTTTTTTGAGAATATTGGATTTGTAATAGAGTAAATAAATATTAAAAAAAAAAAAATGAATGAATTTAAAAAAAATTCTAAGCATTTATAACCAGTTAATGTAATGAGATCATTAACTTAATTTTTAGACACTTAGACGGGTGCAAAATAAGTATACAAGCTTCTTTCTGAAGAAGGTATGCAAAAAAATAAAGACCAGAACTGCCGGAGGTTTTACAAAAAAAAAATGTAAATTTTTTTCTTTTAGATTTCTTTAAGCTACTAAAATTTTTGAAGTAATCATCATAAAAGACAAGGAGAGCAGACAGAGTTTTTTTTTTTGCTTTATTTTCATTCTTGTCTGGTCTCGCTCTTCTTCGAAATCACATTAATACGGTCTGGTCATTTCGTTGTTTGTTATTTGTTATTTGTTTGCGAATTCACGGAATTCGAATCGCCAGAAAGGACCTGATCAAGATCAAGATCAACTCCGAGAGGTCGAGGTTCAGAAACTTGTACTATATTATATTATTATATAGTAACAATAATAATAATAAATATAAGAGGGATGTTTTCTTGATCCAGATGTTTGCGAAGATGAGAAAGCTACTTGGCACGGAAGAACAGAGTTTGGCTTTCGACGAGCCGATAAATTTTACCAGGACGAGTCAGAATAGAAGAAAATACGATAAGTGCTTGTCGACGAGATCCAAGTCTACGGTTTTTGAGTGTCGACAGTCGAGACTATTGAACTTCAATAACTATTTTTTTATTTTATATTTCTATCGATGTATATTGCCAGAAGGGTGAACAACATTTTCTGATTTTGTTCTCTTACTTTGTTTGGGTGTATATATTTGAAGGTGAGATTGTAAATTCCTTGGAAAGATTGCGGATCTACCCAGCTTGATAGTATCACTGAATTCCTCTGAAATCGAGCAATTGATCCTTAAAAATTCAACTGGACTATGATTTTTTTTTTTTAGTCACAATTTTTTAGATTGTCTATATTATTGAGAGAATAAGCAAAATTTTATGGCCAGTTTATTTACACAGTAAAAAACTTTTGAGTCATTGCGTCGAAAAATTTTGTGTTAAAAAATTTTTTTTTAAATATTTAACATTTATTGTGTTGAATTAACACGAAAAAGTGTTAAATATTTAATACAAAATTTTTTTATGCATTGACACAAAATTTTTTACTATGCATCTAATAAAATGGGTTTTTGTGGTTAAATTTGGTATCGTTGGAAAGGTCTTGACTTGAATTTGTACTTTTTTAAGATTTCATATCATTCTCACCAATAGTCAATTTATAATTATAAATATTTAGGCTGCATTCGAAAATACTCTATCTCTAGATACATAATTAAAAAATGACTTTGTATTTCGTGAACTATTGATATTTTTAAAAATATAAGTTCACCCCGATATTACACTCATCAAGACCTTTCATTTGAGTACCCACATCAATTTTTTATATATTTATATATATTATATATATGTATATATGAAAAATATATTAAAATGCATGTGGGTACTCAAATGAAAGCTCTTGATGGGTGTAACATCAGGATGAGCTTATATCTTTAAAAAAATGTCAATAGTTAAGAAAGTACAGTGCAATTTATTTAAATAAATAAATAATTTTTACATAAAAAATTTTTTTTTAATTGTTCTACTAATAATTAACTTATTAAAAAAATCTTTATTAAAAGCAAGTCTTAAAGTAAAATTTTATTTATTTTCTACAGGAAAAAAAAATGTATCCGTAATTAATCTATGTTTACTCTTCAAATTTTTTAATTTTAGCCTTTATAGTATTCTAAAGAAATAATCAAACGTGAACTAATATTACACAAGTGTCTTGATAAAGATCTCGGAATAGTAAAATTATCCACAGGTGTATTTTATAATTATTATTTTTCTTGACTTTTACATATTTAACATCCAAAAATTTCAAATCTTTCTAGGTGAAAAAAATATTTAAAAATTATTCAATAAATCATGATAAAAAATTAAAAATAATATCAAAATATTTATAATAAATTTTGAATGAATAAAATAGTTGACACAGCTGATGTCGACTTTTTTACTCAATCAAAGCAATAGGTCTATGAATGCACAAATGTATCATTTAAACCGAATCCTCTTGACCATAAAAGTACCCGTAGTATATGTATATGTATGTATACCTCCACTTATATGAAGTCTACTGAATGGAAATATTTTTCTACCTGGCGATCATGAATGGGCTGTAGTTTTTTTTTGTGAATTCGGAAAAGTGGCCGTTTTTCCATAGTTAGCCATCCCAACGTCAATTTGCTGTACGGATTGGGCATTTAGTAACACACCTTCACGCAGAAGAGGATGAATATGTGTAGATATATACATATATAGACATATGTCCGTATGAAAACGTATATAGCATTGAGAGTAGAGATTTTACCACCGGCTGTCCGCTTTTGGATCGACAAAAGACCGGTCATAACGACACATTGACGTTAAAGTGAATTAAACGTCGAGGGTTCAAACCATTTCCGGGTGATTGTCTTCTTTTTTTTTTTTTTTCCAGATTTTTTTATTCTATTTTGGCTTCAATGTGTCGATTAGCGCGACATGCTAACGTATAAATGTCAATACTAAATGATATGTAGATAACCGGGTGAATTATTGACATTTAACGAGACCAATTTTCCAATTGATCTCTTTAAATTTAAATTGATCTGTTTAAAATTATTTAACTTTATGGCTCCCGTTTATTGCATTCCACCGAGTCATTCAACCGTCCATATGAAAAATATTATATAATACGTTTTATAAATAAAAAAGTGATAATAATAATAATAGAAAAATGGTAAAAAAGTAGAGGCGGAAACGATGAGGCTCGTGAACGACGAAGGCAAGCGTAGAAACCCGCGTCTCGACGAATTAAATTACATTTTAATTTCGCGGATATTTCATTCGCGTTTCGTCGCCTGACTAAGCGCCAAATATTCCGTAATTTACATTTTAAATTGGATACTTCTTGCTACTTGGGCGTCACCAGTTTTCTATCCCCTGATGGTAATGTGTACAGCCTTTCTCCCTTTCCCTCCCCCCCCCTGCCCCGTTTGCTTCTAATACCCACTCTTTGCAGCTTCGATCTGTTATTATATATGATTTAGCTTTATTCTTCAACTTTTGAATAATTATACGCGTCTGCGATTATCCAAACTGAGAAAAAAATTACTGTTTTTTAGTATTTGCTTCGAATATTCGAAGAAATGCTTAAGTTTGTTTTTTATCGTTTTAGCTTTTTTTAAAATAAAATTTTTAATTATTTAATTAAGCTAAAAATATATTTGTAAATTTAATTCTTGAAAATAAAAAAAAATTTTTTTGACGTTAAGAAAAATTTGATGATATTGAAATTAGGTAATTTATAATATTAAAAGAATAAGAAAAATTTTGTGGCCAGTGTATTTACATAATAAAATGGGTTTTTATGGTTGAGAAATGACCTTGTATCTCGTGAACTATTGACATTTTTAAAGATATAAGCTCATCCCGATGTTGCACTCATCAAGACCTTTCATTTGAATACCCACATCAATTTTTTATATATTTATATATATGTATATATGAAAAATATATCAAAATGCATGTGGGTATTCAAATGAAAGCTCTTGATGAGTGTAACCTCAAGACAATTTTATATTTTTAAAAACGTCAATATTTAAGAAAATACAGAGCAATTTAACAAAATTCATTATTTAATAAAGCAAAATTGTGACTGGAACAATTCAAAAAAATTTTTTTTTAAGTAAAATTTAAAAAAAATTAACAATACAAATTTTTTTAGAACTTATTTTTAATATTAATTTATTTTGTAAATAAAATAAAAAAATTATTAGCTACTTGCTGAATTAATATAAAATTTGAAAATGAAAAAAAAAAAATAATAATGAAATTTTTTTATTGAAAGAAAAAACAATTGTTCAAATTTTTTTTGTTCTGTGAAAAAAGAATGAAATAATAAATTAAAACCCGAAGAATTATAATTCAAGTGTCTAATGAATTAAGAAAAGTAATTAAACTTTAAGTAAATGGATAAACTTTTAGTTTGAGCAAAAGCAAAAAGAATTAAGTTAACCCCCTTCGCTTTAGCGAAGGTGAAGGATCTCTAGGTTTGGGTTTTGCTTCCTGTTGTTGTTTTTTGTGGATGGTGATATAGAATGTAGAATGTAGATGCACTTGTAGAGGTTTGCAGGCTGTTTATCGATTTTAAACGATTTCAGTTTCAGAGGGTGGTTTAGGTTTACCCTACTCGAGCAGTGCCAGTGCTTTATATTTCCCAGCACACACAGCACGCCGAGGTAGTTTCGTATCAGGCTTTTGATTTCGGAGAGATGCGGCTTCCACTCGCCTTCGGGATACCTTCGCGCCGTTCACGGTTCGCCAAGTCGAATTAAGGGTACAAGAGGGGGCGTACGAGACGTTTTGATACCAGATATCAGATACGAGGGTTGCGAATTAAGTACTATACATCCAGCCCAATCTTATGTATATAATGTGTCGTTAGGATTAGACTTTTTTTATTTTTATTTATTATTTGCTTTAAAATTAATTTTATTTTTTTTTTTACTAAAAATTAAATTTTTAACAAATTAATTTTGCGTATTAAAGAAAAAAATTTTTAAAGCTCAAAGAGCGTATTAAAAATAAATAGTCAAAATAGTTTTTAAGAACTTTAAAACGTCGGTCTAATAAAAAATTTATTTTTGGAAATTTTTCATTTTTTTGAGAAGTTAAAAATTTGGTTTTAAATTTTTTCAATGAATTTCTACAAAAAACGAAAAATTGAAAATTTTAAAAAATTGAGAGGTGTTGGTGTTTTCAATCTAATCTCCAAAAACCAATTTTTCGTTCAATCTCGACGTTTAGAGATCCTTGAAAGATAATTTGAACATTTTTTACATATGCGCCCTTTTGGCTTAAAAAAAAAATTTTTTTTTTTAAAACCAAAAGACGTATGTCAAAAAAACGCCATTCGGCCACACCCGAAATGGAAGATAAATTTCACAGAATGAAATTTTTGATAAAATAACATACATAAGTCAGTTGTACTACACATTGCCTGAAAATGGTTCAATTGCACTCTTAACTTTGATAAAATAATTAAAAATGGTCAAAATGTCAATGTTGTATACGTCAAATTAAAGGTAATTTCATGAGCTATCACACGAATTTTTAAAAAAATTGGCTGTCTTTGTTTTATCAATAAAGTCACCGAAAACGTGATTTCCATTATTTTGAAAATTTTAATGGCCGCTATTTTTAAACTAATTGATCGATTTTGCTCATCTTCAAACTTCTTTAAGGTAATTACTCAAAGAAGATGTGTACCAAGTTTCATCTAAGTGTCCACAAGCCAAGTTGTATTACATATCGACGGTCTAATTAGCAATTGCTCTAACTCTTTATTTTTTAGAGAATGATTTTTTAATATTTTGATGTAGCAATAGTCCAATTATAAATTATTTGAATGATCCAAACCAAACTACTATACCTCTGTGAGAAATTAAAATAATAAAATTATTTTTTAAAGTGATAATAAATTTTGAACTAATTGTTTTTTCACACAAATGAAAGATTTTTTAAAATCAAGTTAGACAAGTTGCTAATTAGACAAAATTCCGTGTAAATTACACAGAAAAAAAAAATTTACTTGAATCAAGTAAAAAATTTTGAAGAATTTCATCTTCTTCATTTGAGTAAAAAAATTCTTAAACTAAAAAATTTTTCTTGGTTCAAGTAAATTTTACTTGATTCAAGAATTTTTCGTCTTTATCCAAGACAATAAAAATCTTCAAAATTATTTTCTAGGTTTAAGAATTTTCTCTTGATTTAAATTAATTTTTTTTTCTGGGTACGTTTGTAACTTTTGTAAGAAATGGTCACAGGGAGCAAATAAAATACATTAATAAATGTTTAATAACATATTCTAAAAATTTTCTTCAATACACTTCGAACAATAACTAATTAGCAATCTTCACTATTAAATCCTCTCTATCCACACATCACGACAATAAATCCTCCTTCTATTCTACTTACTCCCACAGAAATTACCTCGTGAATCAACTTGTGCAGTAATTATTCATTCTTGATCACTCATTATTATCAAAAGGACAATAACAACCAGTACGGATTTAAAATAATAATTTTAATTAACCGTTTGAGTTGGAGAGTGAAAGAAGTGTCTATCATAGCCTATAAACTACTCTATAGCGCTATATATTATATATTATACATTATATAGCATAAGTCTCGATCCTGTCTTGTCTGAGGGATCAATTATCTTCCACAACACGTACAAAGGCAGCCCTCGAGCTTGTATTACCATCATCTCATTGTGACTCTGCATCCATACTGTACCGTATATTTTTATACCTATACCTCGATCTCCGGATCTATATATAGCAAGCACGATGTGGCGTTATCACGATAAAGAGGTCAAGATCGTCATCGTAGATCTACACGGTATGATGCCAAAAGCCACTTTACTTAATAGTCTTCATTATTTTACATATCATCTACGGAATATCTATATCTTCTTTATGCTCTCTTACTCTCACTCTTATTCTCTCGTTTTATCTTTTTTATGGGTTTATTACGTCAGCAAATTTTCTATTAATGCCCTTTAGTGTTCACTTCAGAATAATTGCTTTTCTTCGGAATTATTATTTATTAATATGAATGCTTGTATTTATTTACTTAAAACCTTAACATTACTTTTTTTTTTTATTTTCTGCTATTAACGTGTCAATAAAATTGACATTTATTTTCCTGCCAGTCATTGAACTTTTAATTAATTATAAATAAATATTATTTAATAATTCAAGAAAAAAAAAAAAAAAAAAAAAAAACAGTATGCTTTTGACCTTTTTAGCTTTGTTAAAACTTGTCGCAACATGATAATTGCGTTCGCTGACCAATTGCTTGTTGAATTGTAGCATAAAAAGAGTCATAGGAGTCAAAAAAAGGGTAGCGAGACCCAATTTCCAGTTGTAGAACATCGAAAGAATGATACTGACGGTAACAGAGGCCAGAGTTTCTATCAAAAACACCAATCTCCTGGCACACCCTTGCTGAGCTTCTGGCGGTTTTCTTAAAACTCCGACAATCTCACAAATAGTCCTCGCTTCGGTATCAAACCACTCCATGTTCTTCTGCAAAATTTTCCTGAAAGTCTCTCTGCGAATTCTGGTCGTGAGTTTGCTGTCCACGAAACTGAGCATCGAGTCCTGGACGATTTTACAGAAACTCGCGACGAATCCAGCGGCGAAAAACATGGTAGTGAAAAATTTGTACCGTTTCAAGAGCTCAGAGGTGTCGAACAGTGCGACTAAGCTCAAAGTTTCTCCATAGAGCACAGTGTACATAGGAGCGTTAAGACCTAGAATTACTGAAGCAAGACCCGCGAACAATAATTGCAGCCATCTTCGCTTGTCTCTTAGAAGAAATTTTATCAGATTTTTAAACACCACCGTTCTACTTTCGAGGGTGAAACTTGACACAGTAGGTACTTGCAAAAACGCTCCCGATCGCCCGATTTGCACCAAGCCTGACCGCAAAAGTTGCTGGTAGCTTCGCCCGAAGAAACTTGACGTCCGAGGAAACACTGGAGGACATGATGGCTGCTTGTCCCGGCATTTCGCCATCGTTTCAACTGGAAAAAATTTGTTAGTAAGTCTTCAAAATTTTAGTTTTAGGAAACAAACCTTCAAAATTATCAACTGTGCCGTCTTTTTCAATAATTAAACTATCAACTTCTGGATTCGCTTGGACCATTTGCCCAACACTGTTAAACTCTTCTATTCTTCCATCAGTTAAGTATAAAATTTTATCAACTTTTTCCAAAATTCTTGGATTGTTTGTCACTATTTCTCTTTGACTATAAATTTTTTTCTTTTTAGTAGATTTCATAAACAGCAAAAAATTTTTGTGTTAAATATTTAACACTTTTACGTGTAAATTTAAAATTTATTGTGTTAAATTAACACAAAAAAGTGTTAAATATTTGACATAAAAATTTTTAACACAAAATTTTAAAAATCTTTAAAATTCATTTTTCTTCACTTTCTTACTCGAATAACTTTTGAATTAAACAACTTATTGAATCCCGGTAAATTTCATCTGAAAGCTCTTTAAATAAGCTTTAATGTGAGTACCACATCATATGCGTAGTCTTAAAATTAAGTCCTATTCCACCATTCCAATTATAAAAATTTGCTATCCCACTCGTTTTATTTTTTTCTCTAGATTTTTTTTTCTATTTATTATGAAATCTAATTCCATTTCGGCTGTCGAATGGCCTTTTCTTTTTTTTTTAAGAGACAAAAATGTTACAAAAGCATGAAAATTGAATGACACCTTCAGCCTAAGCCCAAAATTAATTAAATTATTTGTTTTCTTTAGTGTAAAAATGATGACGACTGCTGTGACGATCTGAAGTGCCAAACACTGGGTGAATATAAATTGTGCTTTAAAGGTTACTAATTACTTTTAAAATTACTTAATCTTATTGGATTTTTAAAAATATTCTAATTTATGTACAACCAAAATAAATCAATAAAATTTATCTGAGACGATAATTTTTTTTTTTTTTTTTTTTTAGATTAAATTTATAACTGCAATTTTTTTTCAGCGCCTCTTTCATTTTTAATTCTTTTAGCAGCGTTATCATCAAGTTTAACAAATCTATAAAATTGTAAAAACAATTTTTCCTACAATAAATTACTTTCGGGAATTAGATAATTACTTCTTAGAATACGAATTTTCCAAGGTGGATAATTAACTTGTCTATGACAATTATTGTTTATGATTGCGATGTTACAGCGTATTTTTATTTATCGCAAGTTCAATTATGTAGATAAAATTAATACTATGTGAGTAATGGTAATGAAAATTTTATCATTTTCCTCGTTGAAAATCATGTAAAACATTTAGACGCTCACCACGAAAATAATTATAAAAAAAGGCGAGTAAATATTAGTGAGCTTTATCTGCAACAATTCTTCGTTCTTTTTTCGTTAGAAAATATGTAAGTAATATAAAGAAAAAAAAAAATTGTTTTGTCAAAAATTTTTATAATTTATTTTTTTTTTTTTGTAAATAAATTAAAATAGTTAAAAAAATTAAGAGAGAAATTAATGAAGACTAAAATTATATACCGAAAATTTATATAATTATTAATTGTGTTTTTCAATTAATCAACAATCAGGTTATGGGCCCAGGCTCTAATTTTTTAATTACTCTTTCTTTAAAATTAATTTCAGAGTTAAATTTCCGCTGAAAAATGTCAAAGCTCTTTGTTTTAATTGTTTTGATTGCTTTTCTGGCAAATAATTTTGTGATTTCGTCATTTCTCATGAGGGAAGATGAACAAAGCTATGGTAATGATTGTCTGACCGTAGAACATAGTGACCAAGTATGTATTACTAAATATTAATATCAACGTTTGTTTTTCATCTAAGAGACTAAAATTTTATGAAAAACTCAAAAATTAAATAATACATTTTATCTAATTGGTAATATTCACTACATTTTTTTTTTTTTAGTGTAAATCTAACGACGATTGCTGTGAAGGTCTAAATTGCCAAGCATTTGGAAATGGAAAATGGAAAATGTGCATTAAAGAATAATTTATAATTACTTCAAATAATAATTTATCAAACTGTTTTTTGAAATAAAAAGTTAGTAAGGTTAACGATTAGAATATTATGTAAATAATGTTATCATTTTCCTTGTTTAAAGTCATGTGATACCTCCCTCAGCTCCTCACAAGAATATTTATATAAACGAGCGACTGAATTTTAGTAGACATTGTCTGCAATAATACTTCGATCCTTCCGCATCGAGAAATATGTGAGTATTTTGCAAGTTATTAAATAAAAAAAATACAAATCAATTTGCTTTGACAAAAAATTTGCTCCTATTTTATTATTTCATTAATATTTGATGTGAATAAATTGAAATATTTTTGAAAAGTTTCATTGTCTTGAATAAAGACGAAAAATTCTTGAAAGAAGAAAAATTTTTTAGTTTAAGAATTTTTCTACTCAAATGACTTCTTAAAAATTATTTACTTGATTCATGTAAATTCTTTTTTTCGTATAAAAATTGAAAAAATCTATGCCTATAATTTTAACACCACTTTCATAGACTAAAAAAAAAAATTCGTGACTGGAGTGTAAATTTTCTTGGCTCAAGAAATTGAAAATTTTTTGAATGAATTCATAATTTTTTGAGACAAGAAAATTTCTTCTTGCTCCAAAATAATTTTTGTCTACTTTAAAATTTTTTTGGAGCAAGAAATTAATTTTTTTCTGTGTATAAATACAACCTGAAATTCACTTATAATTTTTACATAACCATTTGATAAATTTTTCCGTTCAATTATCCTTATGCGGAAGTATAACATAACCCTGGAAAATTTTAAAACTAAAATTCTAAGCCTAACCTTACCTTGACATTCATTAGCATCCTTAGCAGTAGCCCTGGCCCAAGGTCTGTCAAAATGAAAGGGTTTGCACCTCTCACAGTCTCTTCCCGCGGTGTTATGCTTGCACTCACAAGCCACCTCGTTATCCTTGCCCATCACACACCTGGAGGCATGTCCGTTGCACTTGCACCTGCCGCCGACCGCGAGGTCCGAAACCGCGTAATGGTGGGCCATAGCGGTCCCAGCGCCGGCCATAACGATAGTAGTCGGCGGGACCTCGGGCTGAAAGCCCATTTCCTCAATATCCATCGCGTCATTTGAGTGCATTTGTGCCTGGGGAGCGAGAATCTGATGGACCGAGGGCAGAACGGTCACCTGATCCATCCCCGATCCATGAAGCAGGTTGTTCTTGTGGTTGAGGTTCTTCATCTTTTCCCTCTCCTCCCTCTCTCTCTCCCTTTTGGTCAGCTCCTCGATCCCCAAATCCTCGGCGCTCATCAGTTCCGGCTGCGGAATGTGCAGTCGGTTGAAAATCACCCTGATGTCCGTGGCAGTGACCCAATCCTGAAGCACAGGCGAATTGTCAAAGTCCGCAGCGGAAGGTCTCCCCTCCAGAGTGCTGAACGCGATCCGTCCGGCCGGTCCAAGGCCATCCCCTCCAGTGAACCTGTGGCTGTCCGTACAGCGAGCCTCTTGCTCGTTAGCTTTCGTGATTGTCGCCCGATTGGGCCGGCCGTACACTTTGCGGCACTGGGAGGAGTAAAACTGGAACGGCTGCCAGGTTTTACCGTAATCCGTCGACTTGTAGATCGCTATAGAGTCCGGCTTCGCCGCTTTAGGGCAAAATTGCAAGCTCACGTACGTCAATTCGTATTTTTTGCCTAAAGAGAGGGTCAGAGTTACGTTATCGGGCGGAGCGTTGAAACTTTGGGAAGATACAAGCGGCTCGCTTCGCCAACAAGTTACGTTGTTCGGGTTGTTCAGGTCTGTTAAGTGGCTGGCGGGAAATCGTCGACGCGGAGTTGTATCGTCGCAAACGTGACACTGACCCACTCCTGCGGCTCCGGTGTGCGGCTCTTGCACGTCGCAGTATCTCGTAGGGCCGCCTGTTCCGCAGGTTGAAGATGCTTCTACAGAACGACCGAATGCTGCGTTTACAAAGTCGGGAATACAACGCCGCGGACGCTCTTCGTCGTAGCATGGATCCGCGGGCATTGCTTGGCTTGAAAACATTTTTGCGTAGATTTCACTGCATCTCACTTTGTTTATTGTTAGGATTATTGTTGTTATTAATAACACTGATGAACACTTTAACTTAAATAAAGCCATTTTTAAGATTTTTTTTTTTAATTAATTTTTTTTTTTTGATTAAAAAAATTTCATTTTTTTTTAATTTTATTTTTTTTATAATTTTATGGAAAATTTGATTTTTTTTTTAATTATTAAATGTTAATTTTTAAAAAACTACCGATTAGACACTCCGAGAAAAAAAGCGCGAAATGTTTGAAGGCTTAAGTAAAAGTTTTACTGAGATTGAAATACAGATTGAATTTGAAACGAGAGACGACACTAGATACACACGAATCTGGTGGCGGCTAGCCGCTAACTGAGCGGGATCTCGCGCAGAGTTGTACAGGCCCTCCCTGAAAGCTCGACTCCCCTTCCGTGCTCCACCAGTGTATAGGTAGCGGCCAATCGCACTCACGCGAAACTAACCATCTCTCTTCTTCTTCTTATTATTATTATTATTATTATTATTATTATTGTAAGGATCCAGAGACAGATGAGATGAGATGAAGAGATACGGATTACGAGGGATGCTAAACCGCCGGTTCGACAAGTGTTATTGTTTTTTAATTGTCTGGTGATGACAGGATTTCGAAATTTTGTCTTGGACAGTCCAGAGTAAATTAGTGGATTAAGAAGAACGATTTTAATTTATTGTTAGAGGGTAAGCTTGAGACTTTTTGGAAAAAAAATTTTAATCGATGGATTAAAATGTTTTCTGAGAGTCAATTTCATGAATTTGAAAATTTAAAAAATTATTATTGTCTTTAGAGATATTTTTCTGAATCAAGAAATTTTTAGATTGAAAAATTGATTTTTGATCAAGTTAAATTTACTTAACTTAAATAAGGACAATAAAGTTTTCCAAAATTATTTACTTCTCGAGTTGAAACAATTAATAAATTATCTAAGTTCATTTTTTTGACTCGGGTGATTTAAGTAAATTTTTTTTCTGTGTATCAATACCTTATTTGTAAATATTTGTGGTAATTATTTAAAAGTGGTGTCTATCATTTTAATTTTCATTTTTTTGAACGAAATTTTTTTTTGAAAATTTTGATCTATTTTTATTTTTAAAAAATACATAAAAAAATGAAAAATTAAAAAAAAAATTGCCACAATTTAAAAAAATTTATTAATTTTTGAAAATTTTTGATATTTATCTTTTTTTTTTTTTTATATATTTTTTATAAAAAAATATATCAAAAACATCAAAAAAAGATAAAACAGAAATTTAACCCAAAAACATGAGAGCCAAAATTTTTTCCAACTTTTGAAACCACTACCATAAATCCGCCGTAAAAATAAAATTAAAAAAATGTTAATTTCTTACCTAAATATGGCGAAAAATAGGTTTGAACGGACTTGTAAATAATTCCCATATTTGTTTTAAATTAAGTTAAAAAATTCCCAAAATTTCCTTATTTTCTTAATTACATACACACTGACTATAATTACCAAAACCCCGAACTTACTTCTGACATAAAAACCCCAACTAAATAAATAAAAGTCCTCACACTAATTAATTAACACTCAAAAACCAAAAATAAATAAAACCGATTTAAATAACAAATTTTTTCGTAAAAAATCAAACAAAAACAATAATAGCATTTAATCAACTGGCAAAACATCAATCACCGGACCTTTCACTTATCATTTTAAAATCAGGCGCCAATAAATCAATACAAGTCATTATCATTAATAAAAAAGATAAAACCTCAGCAGTAAAATAAAAAAACTGCCATCAGAGAATAATATTGTTATTCTCCTGCTTATTCTGTATCCACCTCGTTCACTATATAGAACAACAATAACTACCATACAGCCAGAGAAGAGCGTGTAATATGGACAGAGCACTAAACCAGGCTAAAGTATCCTTGTGATGTTCCATCCACATCCTCAACTGAGCTATGGCTCGTCTGCCTGCCAATTTTCAGCGGCCGTAATGTGGAAACAGGCTTTTGCTCTGCTACCACCAATAATCCTTATAAATAAGTGTCTGTATACATACAAAATGTCCATTACACTACACTGCATAACAACACATTACGAAACAGGACTCGAATGACGCCTTACGTGAGAGCTACACTTCACTCCACTAGGCTTAGCTCTAGGCTATTTAGTTTTTAGTTTTTAGTTTGTTGCTCTTGGCGTAGCTCATACATTTGCAAATTTTATATATATTTATACTAATACAATAACTATTATATGCCAATACGGTACTGCTGGTATTGGCATTGAGTTCGCGTGTGTATTGTGGGCGTTCACCTTAATGCGCATTTATCTCTAAGTTATATTACAAAGACGAAAGACCTTTCTATTGTATTATCATTTTTTCTTTTTTGTTTTTTTTTTCTTATAAGTTATGACTGCAATCGTGGCTTTTTCTAGTCCTCTGGGAGTTAGTCAATTATTTATCTAACGTTTAATTTATAAAATAAACTGTATTCTGCCTTTTTATCATGATTTTTGTGTCTTTGTCTAAAAATAGGCAAATGCATAAGCTATAAGTACTTAAATAAATTTTTGTATATTAAAATAACACCGAATAAATTTTGACAATGAGAAATAAAGCCTTTAAGAAAATATTGTACAAAAAATTATTGCTAAGAATTTTTGGTCATACTGGGCCTAATAATTAATATTCTGATTTGTCGCTGGGATGAATTATCCCGAATGTAATATGTCAGGGTATGAATTGTCGGGGATAAATTGTTTTGGGACCAAAACGCGTCAGACCATTAAATCGAGACGAAAAATTTTTGAATCAAGTAAAATTTACTCAAGCCAAAAAAAAATTTTTTAATTAAAAATTTTTTTTTACCCAAATTAAAAAAATGAAGTTCTTTAAAATTATTTATTTGATTTAAAAGAATTTTTTGAAAATTAATTTTAGATTTGTACTTTTAACTACGCACCATTTTGTCGCATATTTTTTTTTTTTTTTCATTCTACACTGAAAAAAAAAATTCATGACTGGAGTGGAAATTTTCTTGGCTCAAGAAAATATCGAGGAAGATTGAAAATTTCTTGAATGAAGTCAAAATCTCTTGAGACAAGAAAATTTCTTCTTGCTCCAAAATAACTTTTGATTTTCTTAAAATTTTCTTAAAAATTTTTTTTTGTGTGTAGTTCCGACGATAACTATGTTTATAATTTTTTTCTAATTAAAAAAAAATTTTTTTTGTTTTGATTTTCATTTTCGTGTAATTGATAAGTAATAGAATAAGTGTAATGAATATTTAAAATCATTAGTCATCACTTTCATATAGAAATAAAATTTTTAAAATAGCTTAAATTTTAGCTCCGGGTTCCTTTAAGAGAATAAGTGTTAAATTTACATTTAAAAGTGTTCAATATTTAACACACAAATTTTTTAACGCAAAATTTTTGACTATTCTTTAAAAATAAATTTTATTTCTGCTAAATTGACGACGCTAATTTTTTAAAATTATGAAAATATTTTATTTAATTAATAATTTAAGTAATAATAATAATATTACGATTTGTTTTAAATAAAAAAAAATTTTAATGAATATTAATAAATTAATAAATTAAAAAAACATTAATAAAAAAACCGGAAACGAATCTAAAAATGAATAGAATAAACTAAAACTAATAATGATAATAAATGAATAAAATAATTATTCGTTGGTAAATGAAAGAGGAAGAGGTATGTGTAACAAGAGACTAAAGGTAAGAATAAAGAATGAAAG
>JZSA01005529.1:0-45449 GCA_000956155.1 Cotesia vestalis | reverse complement strand
ACTAGAATTATTCCCCGTCATCTTCAGTTGGCCATCCGTAACGACGAAGAGTTAAACAAACTTCTCTCTGGAGTCACCATCGCTCAAGGAGGTGTCTTGCCTAACATCCAGGCTGTACTTTTACCCAAAAAGACCGAGAAAAGCAGCTCTTAAATTATAACTTCTTTCCCATATAAAATAAAACGGCCCTTTTCAGGGCCAACAAATTTTTCAATACGTGAAGAGTTTTCTAGTTTAATTTAATTCTATTCATCCAGCCTAATTATATGTTTCATCAAATTATCGTTATCTATCTTAAAAATTAATTAACAGTTATCAGCACTATTTCATCTTTATTGAGAAAATGTATTATCATAAACTTACAACAAATAATTATAATCTTTGATGTTCGCTAAAACTACAGTGAGGGCGTTCACTTTGCTGTCTTTATCTTAGGCTTCTCACTATTTTTCATTTTGAAGTATAACAAGGACACACGTCTAGTGCCATACATTTCTTGGCTTTGATAAAGGGAATTTGAGATATAACACAGCAAGAGAGAGAGATTGATCTCACTGTAAATTCATATCTTGAAGGTTCATTTATGATAATTTGGGAATTATAAACCTTTCAAGTAGTTTTATATTAAAACAATACATTTATTACATACATCTGATGTTTGGCATGTATCGATAACAGTTGACTGTAATACATTTTGTAAGTTGTATGTTAATTTATTCGACCCGAATTGAATACGATAAATGATAATACTTCAGTAAATGGTCATGTAGTCAATTTGTTCATACTATATTAATTGAAAATAGGTAAATTGTATATATTTCTCATCATTGAAAAAATTTCTGTTTTATGTGTTATAGTAATGACTATGATAAATTCATTGTATTTTAAAACATCTGCATATTCCTCCTGAAAGTTCCTGTCATCTTGTTTTGTTCGTTTATCAGAAAAGATTTGTAGAATAATTTACAAGATACTAAGATATCTTTAATATTAAGAACCATTGGAATAATATTAGTCATGCTAAAAGATAGGATTTTAGAAAAAATCATTAGTTTGAAGAGGCGGTACAGACAATATGAATTAAGATAATTCTTTTCCAACAAAGGATGAGAATAGATAACAAAAGATCGATATCGATATCTTATCTTCTTATTGTTCATTGATCTTAGATTTTCTAGGTAATTATACGATTTTCAACATAGACAATTAGTAAAATTGAATGATTTTCTTAGTGTGAAAAATTTGGTGGCCCTGAAAAGGGCCGTTTTTTTAAATATTGGATTAAAAATGATAACCTAGGCACGTTCTCCTCGGATACGACGAGCTAACTGGATGTCTTTGGGCATGATGGTGACACGTTTAGCGTGAATGGCACAGAGGTTGGTGTCTTCGAAAAGACCGACGAGGTAGGCCTCGCTGGCTTCCTGAAGGGCCATCACAGCAGAGCTCTGGAATCGTAGATCAGTTTTAAAGTCCTGGGCAATTTCACGTACAAGACGTTGGAAGGGCAGGATAACAAAATTACAAAACAAAACTTCTCGAAAATCTTAACATAAAAATTCTTCTTTAAATTAAAATATCGCCGTCATAAAATTTGCTGATTCTCTTTATTATATCGACTAATATTTAGGACATAATGATATTCACATGGACAAAGAGAAATAAATGAATAAATATTATTCAACGCGAAATTCGAATCTATTTATAACTATCTAGAAAACTTATCGTAATAAATTAACTATCTCTAAAAACCTTTGAAAGGCACAAACGTAGCTAAAAACCTTTCTAATAATATAAAATTAAACTTAGAAACTGATTTTACTATATAATTATCCCGAAGAAAAAAATATTCCTTATTTATTTAATTATGTATAGATAATAATATAGATTTTTCGGTGTTAACATTTCAGATATTTTTTCAACATTGCATCGTATTTAAAGTCTATTTTTAATTATTTCCACTGTCTTTGTAATCCTCTACTGAAATACAATTTAAAAAGACACAAGAAGCTTTGAGTTAAAGGAGAGCGATACTTAATTAATTTTAATTATTGCTCTTACAATCCTCAACGTAAATTACAAAAAATTTACATACACGGTTAAATGAAAGAGAATAATTAGACGTACGACTCGCAGTAACATTGTTTTCTACAAAAATAAATTAAATAACAAAGAGTCAGGTGCACAACGAAAATAAAATTACTTCTAGGTTTAGACTATCCTTACAAATTTTATTTAGCTTGATACTCAAATTTATTTATAAATAATCCAGAAATTTACCATGATGAATTAACTATCGATTAAAAATACATAAAACATTTAAAAGGCATACATTCGGCTCAAAACCTTCCCAAAGATACTAAATTTAAGGCAGTCTTTCCGTGTAACTACTTATTGACAGATTTTGTTGATTTTTTTTTTCACAGATTAAAAATAGCGTTTACTAATATATCTCAAAGTTTAAGAATTTTTTACCGTTTAGAAAGCAAGATATTAAATAATAAAGTTCGCGATTTTCAGTCTCATTTGAAGCATGAAAAATTCTCTGACTTCCTAAATATCCTCTTTTATATTAAAAAAATTCCTCAACAGAGTTGGAAAATGAAACTAACAGAATAAAAAATAAAAACTTTTTTATAAATAAGAAGAAGAAAGTGGCAATTTATCTTTTTGTTGTCGCGATATAATAATTAAAACATTTTTGTTTGTTATACTGATAAATCGTATTTCATTGGTGAATAATGATTTGACAATAGTATAAATCTTACGACTATAATCAATGTTTTGACCACACAATAAACCGCGGAGAAACTACCGTAACTAAAATAACAATTTTTTTTTCTTCATATAAATCCATCGGACTTATGACTTCATTCTTTTAATTACATGAATTAATAAATAATCATCTTCTTAAAGATAATAGTCCAAACCAAGAAAGAAATTTTTTTCCGGATCGTGACACCTTTTCAACTATTCCTACCGCGGTACCAATAATTTAAATTTTTTTTGTCGTATCGAATAGAAAAATTCGTGTTAGATAATTAATATTCAATAGACCGCCATTCCTATAAAATTTTGATCAAGAAATTAAAAAACCTATCATATGCACTAACAAATAATAAATAAATTAATTAATTTATGGAAGTGAGCTCATCAAACTGCAGATAAAAATGAGATCGATTGGGAACTCAGTTGGGCCGTAGATTTAAAAATACCCGCAACTTTTTTACTTAGTCGTAGGTGGGTTGCTCCAAAGTCGAACTGCACGGGAGAAAGGTATTCAAAGTGTAGTTTAATTTTATTTTTGAAGAGAATTTTTATTCTAGTGCGCGTACTGTCGTGCAAGAGGGTGGGAATGGGGATGAAATACGAGGAATTCTTATTGGATACTTTAGAAGCAGGATTATATAGGAAACTAATAAAATGAGCTCGTGGTTCGGAGACGTTTCTAGTGAATTATTAAGTTCCGTTTTTGGTTGATGATTTAAATGTATTTGAGTGAGTTTATAGGTTGTTGATTGTCCTCGAGAAAGTATCGGTGAATTATTTGCTTTTACTCCTGATTTATCGTTTTATTTTCACTCTTATAAGATTGACTCGATTCGGAGACTAGAAAGACTTTGGATTGTCATAAAAATTGTTATTTATCTATACAAGCGTACTACTTTCAAAGTGTTCTTCGATTATTCTTTTATTTGACGGATTTTATGACTTTAATACTAATCGTTAATAATATACTGACTAGAAAAAAAACAAGAATACTTTTATTAAGAAAATATGTTTTATAATTATCGAGAGTATATTTTTGTGTGTGAAATAAATTTTTTTGCTTAATTCCAGTCAAGAGAATTTTGTCTTTTTAAACTTTTTTTTTTTGGATCACGAAAATTATTGTCTTATAAAGAATTGTATATGTATTGAATTGTAATAGATTTTCTTTACAAAAATATTAAATGATTTTAAAGACAATAAAAATTCGTGGAAATTTTTCATAATATTGTGACCAATATCCAAGTAATAATTTGGTCAACTATTTAATTTTCAAAATTTGTAAGAATAAACAAATCTTAAAGAAGATAAAATCATTAAAAAGTAAAAGTTTAAGTTAATTTTCTTAAATTAACATTCATTATTACTTCAGTCGAAAATATCTTTCTCTGTAAAATTATAGAAATACATAATCTCATTAGAGTAAATTTACGATCAATCCACCGCAAGATCTTCAGGATTGCACTTACGCAAAGGAGTATATATGATGCGTAAAGTTAGATAATTGCTCTCTAATTATAGTTAGAACCGCGATTCTACTTCTTAACACTTCATATCTTCAAAGTTAGAGAGTGTTATTTTCGCTTTGAGCTCGACATGTATACTCACATTTGTGCCAGTGTATTTAGTGACTGTAATTGATCGTAAAGTTCCGTCTTATGGAAAATTATATGTTATTCATTGAGAGGAAAGTTCCCAAAATTGTCTCCTCTGGCGATAGTTTTATTTTCCTCGAAGCGAACACTGCGTTAAAATATAATATGAAAATGTACGTATTTTTATTAGAGATCACTCAAGTGAGTTTAATATTTAAAGTTCGAACGGCTTTAGTCACAAATAAGTATACTATAAGTCGTTTTTTAAATATTTTTCTAGTATCTTTTCAATATAAATCAAGTTTATTTATTTTATTAGTGTATTAACTCTATGTTTATATATTTTCAGTGATGAAAAAAATGATAACTAAATAAATTATAAAATCTAATTATTCAATCATCTGCACGAATTTTTCTAGTTAACGATAAAAATTCATTAGCTAAAATTAATTAGCCACGTTTCTTATTGCGATAAAAAAGTAAATTAATGTTGTGTCTAATGTATTTTTATTAAAAATCACTCAAGTGAGTTTAATATTTCAAGTTTGATCAATTTTAGTCAAAAATGAATAGATGATAAGTCGATTTAAAAAATTTTTTTTTTTTTAAATAGAAACTTAGCGTAGTCAAGTATAATAAGTCGTAAAAAATTTTTTTGATAGCTCTCTAGCTATGTCAAGCTATTTACGAAAATACAAAGTTGTTTATTACAATTTTTTTTAGAAATGTATATGTCAATTAATATGTCTTATTGAACAAACATTTGTTTAGTAGTCGATTAAACTAAAAATTAACATTAATTAAGTTTCTTAGAAGAATTAAAAGAAAAAAAATTTTTTTTTTTCAGTTCTTAAATATATTTATTGGTATGAAAGACTGTAAAGAAATAATACACTATTTTATCAAAACTAGAATTCAAATTTGTGCGCGCAAGCGCGCGCCTGAGTTTAGGGGTTGCATATATTTTCATGCTTATGATACATTTGACCAATCACGTTACGAATAGTTTGCTTACAAGATATATTTTCATATTTTTCATCTAAATTATAAGAGTGGATGAGTAAATATGTTTTTTGATTATCATCCTTGTGGACTTTACCCGTGTTAATTATAGCTATCATTTATTTTCATAGATCTTAATGTTATTCTATCGATTTATTATATATTTTTAGGGAAAATTTTTTAGCCTCAATTATAGTTGAAAAATGATTTTTATTTTATGATTTAATTTTTCAGACCTAACTCTCCTATTAGAAGATAATTTAACGACTATGCGCCACCTGTCGGAGATTTATAGTACTACATTTGGTCAAAAAATTATGTATGGTAATATTAGACCAAGTTAAGCCATATTTTGACATTTTAGGTCACTTCAGAAAATTTTTCCCTGAAATTTGATTAAAGTAAAGAATTATCAAGTTAAAATAATCTTACATATAGGATTGCACTTACGCAAAGGAGTATATATGATGCGTAAAGTTAGATTATTGCTCTCTAATTATAGTTAGAACCGCGATTCTACTTCTTAACACTTCATATCTTCAAAGTTAGAGAGTGTTATTTTCGCTTTGAGCTCGACATGTATACTCACATTTGTGCCAGTGTATTTAGTGACTGTAATTGATCGTAAAGTTCCGTCTTATGGAAAATTATATGTTATTCATTGAGAGGAAAGTTCCCAAAATTGTCTCCTCTGGCGATAGTTTTATTTTCCTCGAAGCGAACACTGCGTTAAAATATAATATGAAAATGTACGTATTTTTATTAGAGATCACTCAAGTGAGTTTAATATTTAAAGTTTGAACGGCTTTAGTCACAAATAAGTATACTATAAGTCGTTTTTTAAATATTTTTCTAGTATCTTTTCAATATAAATCAAGTTTATTTATTTTATTAGTGTATTAACTCTATGTTTATATATTTTCAGTGATGAAAAAAATGATAACTAAATAAATTATAAAATCTAATTATTCAATCATCTGCACGAATTTTTCTAGTTAACGATAAAAATTAATTAGCTAAAATTAATTAGCCACGTTTCTTATTGCGATAAAAAAGTAAATTAATGTTGTGTCTAATGTATTTTTATTAAAAATCACTCAAGTGAGTTTAATATTTCAAGTTTGATCAATTTTAGTCAAAAATGAATAGATGATAAGTCGATTTTAAAAATTTTTTTTTTTTTAAATAGAAACTTAGCGTAGTCAAGTATAATAACTCGTAAAAAATTTTTTTGATAGCTCTCTAGCTATGTCAAGCTATTTACGAAAATACAAAGTTGTTTATTACAATTTTTTTTAGAAATGTATATGTCAATTAATATGTCTTATTGAACAAACATTTGTTTAGTAGTCGATTAAACTAAAAATTAACATTAATTAAGTTTCTTAGAAGAATTAAAAGAAAAAAAATTTTTTTTTTTCAGTTCTTAAGTATATTTATTGGTATGAAAGACTGTAAAGAAATAATACACTATTTTATCAAAACTAGAATTCAAATTTGTGCGCGCAAGCGCGCGCCTGAGTTTAGGGTTTGCATATATTTTCATGCTTATGATACATTTGACCAATCACGTTACGAATAGTTTGCTTACAAGATATATTTTCATATTTTTCATCTAAATTATAAGAGTGGATGAGTAAATATGTTTTTTGATTATCATCCTTGTGGACTTTACCCGTGTTAATTATAGCTATCATTTATTTTCATAGATCTTAATGTTATTCTATCGATTTATTATATATTTTTAGGGAAAATTTTTTAGCCTCAATTATAGTTGAAAAATGATTTTTATTTTATGATTTAATTTTTCAGACCTAACTCTCCTATTAGAAGATAATTTAACGACTATGCGCCACCTGTCGGAGATTTATAGTACTACATTTGGTCAAAAAATTATGTATGGTAATATTAGACCAAGTTAAGCCATATTTTGACATTTTAGGTCACTTCAGAAAATTTTTCCCTGAAATTTGATTAAAGTAAAGAATTATCAAGTTAAAATAATCTTACATATAAATACGAATCCGTATTGAATGAAGAAGACTCTCCTTGGATAATCCTTTTATTTCTAAGTTTATAAACGGCATACGGTGCAATTAGAAAGGATGCGAGAGAGCAGTTCACATTCTACATGTTATACAGATATTGCACGATTTCTAACGTCAACATAAAACCCAAGAGCGCGAAGAATGAGTGAGGAGGTGAATAAGTATTAAGAGAGTACCGAGATGAAATCGCAACAGGAAAACATGCCTCAAGCACTTTGACCTTAATCCATTTATTTTCTTTACTAGGGCAAATTAAATTTACATTTTATCTCCGATCTTTTTGCTTTTACAAATATTTTACTATTATATTATGTATAAATTATTTTATTATAAAATAAATTCAAATAAATTGACGATAATAGTGATAACCGATTAAATTGGAATTGAATTGTCAATGTGTGAATTTATAAGGTATGTAGATGTACATGTGAAGCAGATGGAGCTTTTATACCGGAAAAGTTTTCCTTGTAAAGTACGTACAGTGTAAGTGTCGTTAAACTTGTTAATATGAATTCACTCGCACGATTCTACTTTAGATAAAACTAAATTATACAGTTTGTGATTAATAGCTTCTAAACTATTAAACAAAAGTTTTATTATTTGTAATGAAAAAATTTCAATATTATTTAAAAAATTTAAGTAAATTTGTTACTTATGTTCAATTTTTTTATTTACTAGACAGAAAAAAAAATAACAAGCAGCATTTTTTCAGTTCCAGGCCGGAAAAACTTACCTTCCCTTCTTTTTCTGTACTTATTTCCCTATCAAAAAAAACCATCTTCGAAAAACCAGCTTGGATTCTCACATGGCGTTTTCGGATAGATTCCCATATGGTTTCCGATATAGGAATCCAAAGTAGGATCTTGCATAGATTCCCATATTAATCAGGAGAAAAAAAATTTAAAATAATAATCAAATAATTGCTGTTAATTAATTATTAATTGAAATTAATTCTGGAAAACGGATTTTGTAATTTTATCTATTGATAAACTGGTCGTGTCTGTTGGGCTTGAACCCGGTACCTTATGGTTGATAGTCTTTTACGCTGCTGACTGACCTGAGTCACGTTCTCGCGGTATCTATGTTTATTCTACTTATTTAAATTCATCATAGAAATTCATATTTCCTATGTGGATTTCTCATATAGGAATCCATGTATCCACAGGTTCCTATGTGGATTCTTACACTGATAAAAAAATTAACTTGACTCAAGAGCCAAAATTTTAAACCAAGAATACCATTTTTAAGAAAATGATTTTCTTGAATCAAGAGAATAAATTCTTGAGTTAAGAAATTATCCTTGGTCTAAGAACGTTTTTTTGTTTTAAGTGGCCCGATTTTGCGAATTTCGACCTTTGACTAACTTCAAGACTTTTATCTATTTTAATTTAGAGGATTCTCTTGTTAATTTAAATTTAATCTAAATTATTTTTATAAAATAGTAGGTCTTGTTTTGTAATTTTTAATTATTTTAATTATTTTGTAAGATACTATAACTGTTTATTTATATTATCTTCTTATATATTTTGTTAAGATACTATGTTTTATTTCATTGTAGTTCATTCTACTCTATTTTTTAATGTATCGATTAATTGTACTCTAAAATATTTTCTTATGTTTTTTGTACTTAAAAATTGCCATCTGGCCGTTAGGCTTTGGCATAAATAAAGTAAATCTAATCTAATCTAGATAGGTGGCCAAATTATCTGAAAGGTTTTCGCTTGCAAAGTAGTAGATCAAGTAATTAAGTACCATTTAAAAATTCTTTTGAGCGTTTACTTGTGTTATAAAATTTTACTAAATTATTCTTTAATATTTAACTAATTTTTTTTTAGATTATTTAGTGAGTTTTAATTGAACCAAGACCAATTATTGAAAAAAAAAAAAAAAAACATTCAAAAACTGTTAAATAATTTTCAAACTTTGATATAAAATTTATAAATCTTATAATTCACTATCGAATTTAAAAATTGTCAGGTGATTCTATTCTCATTCTTTGTATTCTAGTCAGCAATTTTAATCACTAAACTTGTTAAACTCTTTAATAAAGAAAAAAAAATCCTTTCTCAGCATTTAAAAAAATAAAATGATTCAAGTAATTTATCTAAACTTCGACGAAAAGTTCCCGACAACAATAATATGACTCAATACTTACAAAAAAATTTTTTGTGGTTAGATTTCAGCAACGAACTACAGATGGATTTTCCTTTTCCAAGTGATGAAAATTAGATCTTCCTTCTATTTTTCCTTGTTCGTCTGACATCACGGCAATTTCTGAAACAAAAAAATTTAATAATTATTATAATTATCCCAACTTAATCAGCATAAAATTTGTCAACAGACTCGTCACTAGAAATCACAACAAAATACTAACCTTTATTTTTTATGACTACTAATCGGTAACGTAGAAAGCCATTCAATCATTGCGGGACATTTAAATTTCACAAAATGAAAATTAAGTCTTTTAATTAATTACATAAAATTTTGAAAATAAATTTCACTCAAGACTTTTAAAATATATTGTTTTTAAGAAAAATAAAATTCTCTAAAATGGGAGTGACTAACCCCAAGTGGGCAGGCTTAACCACCCCTGTGTATATTATTTTATCGGAATACGCATGCTTCCTGCAATCGCACGATCACACAATATATATACCTATAAGTTCTATAACTTGCTAACAAAGTAGTTACTTTCTTACATATTGAGCATACAGCTCGCTATGTACTCCCAAGTCGTGACTATGTTTCATCCTTCTATTTATTCAAGCTACTGTAAACATGCATCAAACTTACATAAATTACATTCAAATATTTTTATTTAATTAAAATTTTTAAACCTCTTTTCAACACGGATATTTTTTTTTTAATACGCGCTTTTTATTTAAGTAAAAATAGGGGAGGGAGGGGCAAAATGGGGTACTTAAGAAATCGTTATGATTTTCAGGACTTAAATACGATGATTTTTCTCGTTTTCAGTCGTAATTAAAGAAAAATAATCAAATTTCAAGTTGCCGTAGAAAAAAATTTTTTTTTTTTGCGGGCAAAATGGGGTACTCCCTGAAAAAGTAAAAAAAAAATTTTCTTCATCCGAATCTGAAATATCGTGAAAAAAATAACATTTTCTTATCGATAAGTCTACGAAAGAACCCAAAGAGAGGAACAAATCACCCAAAAAAGAGATATTGTTAGTTGAAGCAATATACTCCTAACAAAAATTGAGGTAGTTAAAAAAATTTTAAAACTTTGTAATAATTTTTGACGGGTTTCGCTTGAGTTAAAATAATATCAAGATAAAAAAAAGAGTTCTCTTGAGAAAATTACTGAAAGAGTTCTCTTGAAAACTATAGTTTTTGGAACTCTCGGTGAAAAAATTTTTAAACTCATAGTTCTCACGCAGTTCAAAGTAATAGCACGACAAAAATTAGGAAAACGGTTCACCCTAAAGGCCATCCCTGTAACTTCCCGCTAATTCCATACCTCAGCGCTTAAAATTGTACTTATGACATTTTTGAGATTTTTGAGCTCAAAATATAATTTCTGTGATATTTTGAGCTCACTGAGTTCAGAGAGATAATATTTTGATGCATTTGAGCTCTCTCAGCTCAAAAGTCTGATAGAAGTTTCGTAGAACACTATTTTTTGATTTTTCAAGTCGCAATAACTTTTGAATGGATCAACCGATTTTCACGCGGTTGGCGGCATTCGACGCAGTTGTATCATCCTCATAAGTAATTTTCAGGTTTTAATTGATCAAATCGAAAACATATGAAAATAAAATTACAAAAGATAAAACTAATAAAATTACGAGAGTGTGCACTATAAATTATAACAGAAGGTTTAACGGCAACCCGACTATGTAAAGTAGCAAAAACTAACAACCCTCGGTCTAGAAACAGAATTTAGATTGTAGAGTCTACAATCTAGTGCACTGTGTAATGTAACTATTTCTTGTTCTACCTTTACCTTAACAATTCTACGTCTTAGTATAGTTCTTACCAGGTTTGCTCTCCTCTTTATACTCTTAATTACCATCTGCGATTAAGACCGTCAAACTTCTCTGCGTGCTCCCAGTTTGTTAAATCTTAACAATTACGTTCCTCTTCTGAGTTCACATTTCTAAATTAGAATAAAACTCATGACTCATGAGACGTGTGCAATTGCACAGTTCTGAAGTGTGTATTTGAGTACGCAAATTAGTTGGTACTTTTTCGTGTTAATTATTTAACATACTTTAGAAATTTTGCAGACAAATTATTTAAGTTAGTTATATTTTCAGCTACAAGTATAAAAATTGGTCAGAAAGTTCGAATTTTTCTAAAATATTCTTCCATTACGCGTCTCAACGCGAAGCGTGAGTATTGCTTTACTCTCACTCTTTCAAGGTCAAGCAATTATCTCGGCTTAAATTGCTTTTATCCGAACTTTTTTGCACTTTGAGTATTGAATGAGTTGTTAAATATCAACAATAACACTTTTGTATGACAATAAATACTTTAAAAAACACTATTTTTTCTAGATAGTATAAAAAAAATCTATTTACAAAAATATTTCGGTGGACGTCGGGTTATTTTAATTTTTTTTTGTAATAAAAGAGCGTTGATAAGTTCACTTTTGGATTTTCTAAACATTTTTATGCTTTGCATTAAAAACTTGGTTGCTCGCGCTGTGGTGGGGGCTTATGACGTCACTTGTGAATCAGCGCCATCTGTTAAGCCATACTAAAACTAATTCAAATTGAAATTTGTTATTTCTTCGATCCATAGCTCAAAAATTAATTTTCTTCTCTTAATTCTTTTTTTAATATTTTAAATTTGAAAATATCAACGTACAAAAATGTAATATTAAATTATAGGGGACGGGGGGGCAAAATGGGGTAGGGGTGGCAAAATGGGGTACCCCCAAAATTTAATATTACATTTTTGTACGTTGATATTTTCAAATTTAAAATATTGAAAAAAGAATTAAGAGAAGAAAATTAATTTTTGAGCTATGGATCGAAGAAATAACAAATTTCAATTTGAATTAGTTTTAGTATGGCTTAACAGATGGCGCTGATTCACAAGTGACGTCATAAGCCCCCACCACAGCGCGAGCAACCAAGTTTTTAATGCAAAGCATAAAAATGTTTAGAAAATCCAAAAGTGAACTTATCAACGCTCTTTTATTACAAAAAAAAATTAAAATAACCCGACGTCCACCGAAATATTTTTGTAAATAGATTTTTTTTATACTATCTAGAAAAAATAGTGTTTTTTAAAGTATTTATTGTCATACAAAAGTGTTATTGTTGATATTTAACAACTCATTCAATACTCAAAGTGCAAAAAAGTTCGGATAAAAGCAATTTAAGCCGAGATAATTGCTTGACCTTGAAAGAGTGAGAGTAAAGCAATACTCACGCTTCGCGTTGAGACGCGTAATGGAAGAATATTTTAGAAAAATTCGAACTTTCTGACCAATTTTTATACTTGTAGCTGAAAATATAACTAACTTAAATAATTTGTCTGCAAAATTTCTAAAGTATGTTAAATAATTAACACGAAAAAGTACCAACTAATTTGCGTACTCAAATACACACTTCAGAACTGTGCAATTGCACACGTCTCATGAGTCATGAGTTTTATTCTAATTTAGAAATGTGAACTCAGAAGAGGAACGTAATTGTTAAGATTTAACAAACTGGGAGCACGCAGAGAAGTTTGACGGTCTTAATCGCAGATGGTAATTAAGAGTATAAAGAGGAGAGCAAACCTGGTAAGAACTATACTAAGACGTAGAATTGTTAAGGTAAAGGTAGAACAAGAAATAGTTACATTACACAGTGCACTAGATTGTAGACTCTACAATCTAAATTCTGTTTCTAGACCGAGGGTTGTTAGTTTTTGCTACTTTACATAGTCGGGTTGCCGTTAAACCTTCTGTTATAATTTATAGTGCACACTCTCGTAATTTTATTAGTTTTATCTTTTGTAATTTTATTTTCATATAGTTTGACAAATTTGATCTTACATGCCGTGAATATTTTATGTTTTTTCAAGATTTTTTTTGTCATGATCATTGTTTTTGATTAAAAGGGTCATACAAACTTAAAATTTAAAATAAATCAATTTTTTTATTTTATTTTTGTAATGTACATTCACTGAAAAAAATTATTTTTAGTTAAATATGGGCCTAATAGCCATCTTGATTTACTTTAACACAGAAAACAGAAAAAATGATTCAAAAAGACCAGACAGGGAATCGAACCCGAAACATTTGGTTACGCACCAAGGGCCCTTCCAGTTAAGCTATCTAAGACATCGTTCATATCGACCATTCAGTCACCTAATGACAGAAAAATATTTATTAAAATATAGTCCATAAAACTATTTATCTCTAATACAAAAAAATGTTCAAAAAACTATATTTTTATACTTGAGACGTTATAATTCGCGGCTGCCCAATTTTAAAACACAGTAACTGCAAAATTTTTATAACTAATTTTTTTTAATATTGCTGCATTTTTTATAACTTTTAGATCTTAATTTCAAGTGATTTTTCTTAAAAATATTTATAAGCAATTATTTTCTATTCATAAATCAAATTTTTTATCAATTTGTCAGACAAACTTTTTTTTAATAAGAAAAATTTTAAAAAATTTCTAAATGTTAGTTAATGTGTTTTGAAATTGGGCAGCCGTTCAGCTTACTATGCACTTTTATTTTAGTGTAGTAGCTAGAAAAATCATTATTATTTGTAAAGAAAAAATAGCTTGTAATTAAAATCAAAATTCACTGTTATATGTTAAGCTATTTTTATATAAGTTAATTAATAAGCCTCTTTAGAATAAATGATTGAAAATCTATTTGATATGTAAACTACGAAATTATCTTACGTTAAGCTCATTTCGGTGAATCGATCGACCCTTTAGTAATTCAGTAAGTAGCCAATAAATTCTAATAAATTCCATAAAATACTTTGGAAGTAAAATTTCCATCTAGCGACAAGAAAATAAAAAAGTTTTTAATAAAATGCCAGTAAAAAATATATCCGGCAGTATATCCTTCGGCATTTCTATTTTCCCCACAATTTGAACGTCTCGCCGTAGTAAAAGTGGAAGTAAAGAGACCAGGTCGGCATACGAGACCCAATGGAATTTAAAATCTAATTTCACATAAGTTTTGAGAAGCTTCTGCTCTTCTTAACCGACTTCATACCACTATGTGCTATCTCTGGTACCTTCAACCCTCGGTATTCAAACGCTGTCTCATTTTATTCTGCACCCCGAGGTCTACTTCTGTTCATCCTCCTCGGAATCGTAATTTTACCACTTGCATTGCAACGTACCACTTTCATTTCTATTTCCCACTTTCATTTCATTTATTATTTTTTAGTGCAATTTTATAATCTTTCATTTTTGTTTCAAGTGTTGGCTACTTGATTCTATTTTCCTGTACAAGTACTTCAATCTTTCAATCTTATGTTTCAATTTTCAATTAATCAATTGTCCAGAGTAGTATTATACTTGGAAAGGAAAAATTTCTTCTGAGAAATTTAGAGCAACCAGTTGTAACGTCAATTATCACAATTCAATGATTATTATTATGTATTTTATAAACAAAAGTATTGTAGTTTATGTTCAAACCACACAGAAAAAAAGGTTTACTTGGGCCAAGAAAATATTTTTTTCCTAATTATTTTCTTGGGCGAAAAAAAAATTTTTTTTTTGACGCAAGAAATTTCACTTATTCCAACAAAATTAATTCTCTTGCTTAAAGAAATTCCTATCTTGATCCAAGAAAACTTATTTAAGTCAAAAAAATCTTCTTGTTTTGAGCAAATTCAGCCTCTTGCTCCAAAAAATTTAGTTCTTGATAAAAGTAAATTTTCTTGTCTTGAGAAAATTTCTCTCTTGCCAAAAAATTAAATATCTCAATAGAAGTAAATTTTTATTAATATTTTTAGTGATTAACATGTGAAATGGGAAGATCAAATAATATTGAATAATTTTTTTTTGTTCAATATGATTAACTGCACACCAAAATAATATAAAATGGGTATCAAATATTCAAGAGAAAAATTTTCTCAAGGTGAGAAAATTTTTTTTCAGCTTAAGTAGATGACGCTGTTTCCCTAAAGTATCTAAAAATCTTGATCAAATATAAAAATTTATTGTATCAAGTATTTATGATAATTTGAATTAAGAAAAAATTACTTCGGCCAACACAACTTCGGTCTTCCTTCAGGCACCCGAAAATTTTCTTGAGCCAAGAATTTTGTTCTTCAGTCAAGAAATTTTTCTTTCTGTGCATAAAAAAAATCTCAGCTCATAAAATCTTCCATTACAAATACTGGATTTATGTTTATTTTATCTACACTGGTCAATATTTAGAGCCTTGCCTCCAGACAACTTGTGAATTTTTATCCAAAATTATTTTTTTCCAAATCAAAAAAATTTCTTTTCAACGAGAAAGTTACTGTGAGAAAAAATTTTATTTCAGCTGAAAAATAAATTTGTTGCAAATTTTTAAACAATTAATTCCTTATTAAAAGAGTGGTATATTATAGAGAGTCGATGCTTGAATTCCAATAAAAGTGAACGGAATACATTAAGATAGCTTAACTTATTTAGTTACTTTTCTATCAAAGTATCATTGAAATGCAGGCTGCAAGTGAGAGGCACGGAAGATACCAATGAAGAGGAGCAAAGGTATGTGTAACTATGCACTTTCCCTTTTACAAGATTCATACTTCGGCTCTAACTCAGACTAATTTTATTCCCGAGATCACCTTTTAAAAGTACTGATGTGTATTTTATGGACATTATATGCCTTTAATATATATTTACTTTTTTGCTTACTTATAGCTTATAAGTTATGAAAATAAATCGCTTTTAAATTACTTTTTAATTAATAACTTTCACATTTTATTATTTTATTAGTTTTTCTATTTTATACCAGGAAGAATATTTAAATATATTTTATGCACTGAAAAAAATAATAACTTAGTTTAAGAGAAAAATACTAGATCCAATGAAAAAAAATTATTTTGAAAAGAAGCAGTTATCTTTATGGAAAAAATAATGACCAAAAGTTATAGTTTTTTTTTTTTAGTTATAAAGAGCTCTTAGCAAAAAATTGAAAAATTACAAATTTAAATGATAGTTTTATGTAAAATCTTAGAGATAGATTTTTTCAGTTTGTAAAGTATTGAAAGCAAAATTGTGAGTAAACTATTCGAAATATAAGAAAATTAATAAGAATCTTTTTTGTAGAGAATTAAATTTCTGATTCAAAAAGATCTATCATTTTTTTGTATCATTAATATTTCACCCGTAATTTTTATTTCAATTCTTTACTCCGGATCCTGACATAAATAATCTGTGTAAAGCGAAGATACGAAAAAATTATTTGTCAATGATTAAAATCATAATTGTGAGTAAATTATTAGAAATACGATAAAATTAATGAAGACATTTTTTGTAGAAAATTAAATTACGTAAAAAAAAAAAATTACTGTTTGTAAATTTTTCGTATCTGTACCCAGGTAGGGTTTACCAATGCTGACAAATGGCCCAGCCTTGGACCATTTGTTACTTTGCCAAGCCTTGGTAAGTTACCAGTGGCCCAGGCCTGGCCCAAGGCTTGGCCCAATAGTTCGACATTCTCAAGCCGAGCCTTGGGGTCGGTAAAAAATTTTTAAACTTTGAGATATATTAGTAAACGCTATTTTTAATCTGTGAAAAAAAAAATTAACAAAATCTGTCAATAAGTAGTTACACGGAAATGCCTTAAATTTAGTATCTTTGGATAGGTTTTTAGTTGAAATTATGCCTTTTAGATGTTTCACATGTTTTTAATCGATAGTTAATTCATCATAGTAAATTTCTGGATTAGTTATAAATAAATTCGAGTATCAAGCTAAATAAAATTTGTAAGGAGAGTCTAAACCTAGAAGTAATTTTATTTTCGTTGTGCACCTGACTCTTTGTTATTTAATTTATTTTTGTAGAAAACAATGTTACTGCGAGTCGTACGTCTAATTATTCTCTTTCATTTAACCGTGTATGTAAATTTTTTGTAATTTACGTTGAGGATTGTAAGAGCAATAATTAAAATTAATTAAGTATCGCACTCCTTTAACACAAAGCTTCATGTGTCTTTTTAAATTGTATTTCAGTAGAGGATTACAAAGACAGTGGAAATAATTAAAAATAGACTTTAAATACGATGCAATGTTGAAAAAATACCTGAAATGTTAACACCGAAAAATCTATATTATTATCTATACATAATTAAATAAATAAGGAATATTTTTTTCTTCGAGGTAATTATATAGTAAAATCAGTTTCTAAGTTTAATTTTATATTATTAGAAAGGTTTTGAGCTACGTTTGTGCCTTTCAAAGGTTTTTAGAGATAGTTAATTTATTACGATGTTTTCTGAATAGTTATAATTAGATTAGAATTTTATGTTGATAAAAATTTTTTTTATTCAAATTCAGATATTTTTCTAAAAAAGCTATCAAGTAAAAGAAATATATAAGTAAAGATTTTCAAAAATTCAATTTTATAACATATCATCCATCGAGCGAAAATCAGCTACTTAAGTGTCACAAGGAATAATATTTCTTTTTTAATTTAAAAGATTATACTCAAGGAAGCCAAAAATTAACAACTTTAGACTCAAAATTAACTTACTAGTAAAAAAGTTTTACTAAATAATTCGAATAGTTTAATAATCAAAGAATAAAAAACTAAACAGTAATGATAAATTCCATGTTAATTTTTAAAAAATAGTTCACTGTTGGTTCTTTATTACAGGCAAGTGCAAAGTGGTGAAAAAGAAGGCGAACTATTTATGAGCACACTTCTAATTACCCGGAGTTTTCAACGGGTAACGAGAGTGAAGGAGTGGAAGAGAAAGAGAGAAGGAAAGATAGAGAAAAAGAGAGTTGAATGAAGACGAAGATGGAGATGGTGAGTTGAGAACAAAAAGAGAGAAATCAGGCTATAACTTATGACCAAATGACTTTTTTATTTTCGTTTTCATTTGAATATGAATTACCCGAGCTCCATACATATATATGCCCCTAATTATTTACGTCACAATTAATAAATATAATATTACTTTATTATGTCTCGCTAAAATGATACTCGGGGTAATAAAAAATTTATTGGGCAAACCGTAACACTGAACACAGGATGAATTTAACAATCGTGTTACGGCTTATAGAGCCACAAAGAGAGGTGAAATGGCTCTTCATTTTTTCTTTATACGGAGATCCACTACATGAGTCTATGTAAGAAATAGCTGCACTATAACCATACTGTCCTAGGATATTGTAGGGATAAAGCGGAAAGGGACGGAGCAGAAAAAGAAGTGAAGTACTTGGTCTAAGGACTTCCTATTCTATTTTAACGTCAGCGGGTAGGGTAATAAAAAAAAAGCACATGTAGAAAATCTGGGCAGATAGGAGACGACGGGTCATTACGGGCTTTTCTTACAGATATTTACGACCTTGTCGTTAAAATCCATTCCACGCGACCATTAATTTTGATATTATAACAACAAGCATTACCACTAAAGTAGATTTTATCGAATTTTATAGAAATTTAACTATTGCATTTGTCCCCATGGAGCAACTTTTGAGAAAATTTTATATTTTTTTACTTATACTAAAAAAAAAGTATTTTTTTTTTTCGGAATGGGCTTACAATTATAAGTATAACTTGGAAAATAATTAAAAATAAGTTAATTCTTGGTTTTGTCACTAGATGGCGAATTTTTCTCGCTAATAGAAAACTTTTCCCAGAGTACATATAAAGCCATGTTTTTTGTGAACAATGAAAGAAATTTTCTTTAAAAATTACCGTTAAATTCACGGTAATCGTCGGACCGTTGGCACGATCTAATCATTTGTCGGTAAGTGAGATAATTTTTAACTTTTGTTCAATAATTTTTACCGTGGTCTACTGTATATTTTATTCAGTCAACCACAAAATAGATGAATTTTTTCGTAGTTTTTCTTTTAAAAATGGTAATAAATAAAAGGGCCGCATTATGTCCCACGATGACAATGAATTTTATTTTATTTGTAAAGAAACGTCTTCGGCAATTTACAACAATATAATTACATTTTTATGTGTAGAATGTTTAGTATTACTGATTTTATACAATACATAGCATCTGCATAGAGAAAATATATTTAAGAAATTTAATTAAAAAAATTTTTTAATTTTAAAGAAAAAAAAATTTATAAAAAAATTTCAAGGAAAAGAAAAACATAATATGTCTGATAGTCTATAATCACTATTTGATAATTTATAATCACAATTTGATAACTTATAATCACTATTTGTACACCTTGAATGTTGTTATTTTAGAGTCACCCTTTTTGCTTCACTTTTTATTTTATCTGTTGGTGTTCCCAAAAAGGTCAATATCAATAGCATATTTGTTGATGACTTTGCCAATTCTGTATATCGGTGCACGCGTAAAAAATCGCGACCTTATTAATGGTAATTCCAATAGTCTTAGTCCACGCAGACAAGTGCTGGGTACAATAAATTTTCAAAGAATATTTCATTCAATATAGTATCGCGTCTTAGAGTAACTAAACTCGGTATTGCTCGGAAAACTATACTACTGGTATCAGGAAGCCAAAAATTAACAACTTTAGACTCAAAATTAACTTACTAGTAAAAAAGTTTTACTAAATAATTCGAATAGTTTAATAATCAAAGAATAAAAAACTAAACAGTAATGATAAATTCCATGTTAATTTTTAAAAAATAGTTCACTGTTGGTTCTTTATTACAGGCAAGTGCAAAGTGGTGAAAAAGAAGGCGAACTATTTATGAGCACACTTCTAATTACCCGGAGTTTTCAACGGGTAACGAGAGTGAAGGAGTGGAAGAGAAAGAGAGAAGGAAAGATAGAGAAAAAGAGAGTTGAATGAAGACGAAGATGGAGATGGTGAGTTGAGAACAAAAAGAGAGAAATCAGGCTATAACTTATGACCAAATGACTTTTTTATTTTCGTTTTCATTTGAATATGAATTACCCGAGCTCCATACATATATATGCCCCTAATTATTTACGTCACAATTAATAAATATAATATTACTTTATTATGTCTCGCTAAAATGATACTCGGGGTAATAAAAAATTTATTGGGCAAACCGTAACACTGAACACAGGATGAATTTAACAATCGTGTTACGGCTTATAGAGCCACAAAGAGAGGTGAAATGGCTCTTCATTTTTTCTTTATACGGAGATCCACTACATGAGTCTATGTAAGAAATAGCTGCACTATAACCATACTGTCCTAGGATATTGTAGGGATAAAGCGGAAAGGGACGGAGCAGAAAAAGAAGTGAAGTACTTGGTCTAAGGACTTCCTATTCTATTTTAACGTCAGCGGGTAGGGTAATAAAAAAAAAGCACATGTAGAAAATCTGGGCAGATAGGAGACGACGGGTCATTACGGGCTTTTCTTACAGATATTTACGACCTTGTCGTTAAAATCCATTCCACGCGACCATTAATTTTGATATTATAACAACAAGCATTACCACTAAAGTAGATTTTATCGAATTTTATAGAAATTTAACTATTGCATTTGTCCCCATGGAGCAACTTTTGAGAAAATTTTATATTTTTTTACTTATACTAAAAAAAAAGTATTTTTTTTTTTCGGAATGGGCTTACAATTATAAGTATAACTTGGAAAATAATTAAAAATAAGTTAATTCTTGGTTTTGTCACTAGATGGCGAATTTTTCTCGCTAATAGAAAACTTTTCCCAGAGTACATATAAAGCCATGTTTTTTGTGAACAATGAAAGAAATTTTCTTTAAAAATTACCGTTAAATTCACGGTAATCGTCGGACCGTTGGCACGATCTAATCATTTGTCGGTAAGTGAGATAATTTTTAACTTTTGTTCAATAATTTTTACCGTGGTCTACTGTATATTTTATTCAGTCAACCACAAAATAGATGAATTTTTTCGTAGTTTTTCTTTTAAAAATGGTAATAAATAAAAGGGCCGCATTATGTCCCACGATGACAATGAATTTTATTTTATTTGTAAAGAAACGTCTTCGGCAATTTACAACAATATAATTACATTTTTATGTGTAGAATGTTTAGTATTACTGATTTTATACAATACATAGCATCTGCATAGAGAAAATATATTTAAGAAATTTAATTAAAAAAATTTTTTAATTTTAAAGAAAAAAAAATTTATAAAAAAATTTGAAGGAAAAGAAAAACATAATATGTCTGATAGTCTATAATCACTATTTGATAATTTATAATCACAATTTGATAACTTATAATCACTATTTGTACACCTTGAATGTTGTTATTTTAGAGTCACCCTTTTTGCTTCACTTTTTATTTTATCTGTTGGTGTTCCCAAAAAGGTCAATATCAATAGCATATTTGTTGATGACTTTGCCAATTCTGTATATCGGTGCACGCGTAAAAAATCGCGACCTTATTAATGGTAATTCCAATAGTCTTAGTCCACGCAGACAAGTGCTGGGTACAATAAATTTTCAAAGAATATTTCATTCAATATAGTATCGCGTCTTAGAGTAACTAAACTCGGTATTGCTCGGAAAACTATACTACTGGTATCTTGATAATCACATTGTGTATTTTTACCATAAGAAAATTTACTCGATAATACTTTGTACCCTGAAAAAAAAAATGTTCTTGAATCAAGTATATATTTTTGAAGAGCTCAATATTCTTGGTTTGAGTAGAAAAATTCTTGATTTCAGAAAATTTTTCTTGATTCAAGCAAATTTTCCTTAATTCAAGAATTTTTCGTCTTGATTCAAAATAATTACCCTCTTCAAAATTATATTCTTGGTTCAAGAATTTTTCTCTTGAATCAAGTTAATTTTTTTTTCTGTGTAGGAAAAATACTTATTTTTTTAGAACAGTTTGTCAAGTAGCTTCCAAGAATACATTCGGTATACGTTGACTTAAAGGGTTTCAATGAAACTCGATATCCTAATCACTTGTACGATTCTCGAAGTTAAATTTGAAGCTGAATCAAATCGGTAGAATAGACTAAGAGAAAAAATTATTTCGGAAAAATGGATAATGCTGTAATAAAAAATTAATTACTTGAAAATTTTAAACAATTTTATTTCTTAGCTGAAGAAATAAAAATTTCTCTTACCGTATCTTTTTTGTTAGAAAAAAATATTTTAGATTAGGGAATAAAATACAATTTTCGATGAAAATTCGCAAGTTGTCTATCTAAAATTGTGTCCTTACGAAATCGGACTTTTTAGGAAAAAGCTATATTTTTAGATTCATGATTTTATTTTTTATTAAAACTTATTCGAAGTTTTTAATTGAATCGAAAGTTCGATCGTTTATTTAATCAAAATAAAAATTTTACTTATATCTTCATCAATATAGTTTGTTGATAATATTTTTAAAGTCTTATGTATTTTTAGTAGCTCGCTTTGCCAGTGAGAAGGACTTTTCTCATGCGCTACCTTGTGGTGGGCCCTGGAAACAACCCGAAAATAGTGTATAGCAATTGTTTGGTTACTTTTGCATAATCGTGTGCAGTAATGCAAATATTTGCACAAAATTATGAAGTAAAAAAAGTTTTGAAAATCTAAAAAAACACGACTCATTATTCTGTATGAATTTTAAATAATAAATATATCATATGACTAATTTGTAAGTAACGTGGAAAAAAATGAAATTTAGTATTGTTGATTATTGAAGTAATGTCTATTTAAAATATTTTGCGGTATTTCTTTTACTCATTTAACTTAGCTCTAGATGTTATAGAACGCGCATGCGTATAAGGAATAAATTTACCGTGCATATTTTACGTATAATAATAACAAAAATGCTATTTTTTTTTTCATTCATCAAAATTTAACAATACCGAGTTAAATAGCTATTCGAGATACTAAATTCTAAAAGGAACAAGCCGAATCTATCTAAAAAAAAAAAAAAAAAAAAAGTAAATAATGAATTTTTTGTAAAGTTACCAAGTTCTCAAGCTATGAACATTTTTTGTACATAGTAAAAAATTTAGTGTAAAATCAACACAATTTCTGTGTTAAATACGGTCCACACAAAATTAGTGTTAAAATTCAACACATTTTGTGTTAAAATGACACAAACTTTATGTTAAAATAACAAAAAGTGTGTTGAATTTTAACACCAATTTTGTGTGGACTGTATTTAATACAATAGTTTTTTACTGTGTATAAAGGAAACAAATTTCTCTGATTATTTAAAAAATTTTCTCGTTTGTATTACACTAAATAAATATTTGAAAATTGGGAAATTCATATTGATTGAATGATCGTTTTGATAATGCACAAACTATGTTTTTATAATTCTAAAACACTCTCTAATGTCTTGCATTATGTGTGCAATATGAAAATAATTCATTCAGAAACAGCTGAAATTTGTAAGCTAATAATTAAAGCACGAAATTATTTAGTTAACATTTAACTAAATAATTTTATTTTCACTTTTTTAATTAAAATATCAATTATCGACCAATTTGTTAATACAATATTTACTAATTTCTCACTTCATTAATATTTTTCATCATAAAAACCAATTTCCGTACTTTTAAATAAATATTGTGATAAATTAACTAAAATTTGGTTTTTAACCCAATTTATTACTTTACGCAAGCTAAAATAAATTGCAATTATTGATTGTTTGTTTTCCGTATGTTTGACGCAGACGTTTTAAAAATGAGCTACAATTTTAGATCCGTCATTTTCTCAATTATTGAATAAACTATTCTTGTAAATTCTGAAGCATAGAATATAAATAAATAAATAAATAAATAATACATAATTTACAGTAGAACTGAACCCTTTTGACAAAGTTAACTCCATCCGACTTGAGTTGATTCTAAAATTTATCAACACAGGAATAATCTGGTTTGAGATTGAAATAGCGACGATTATGATTCAAAATGTAAAGTTATGGACATAATGTATGACGGGTGATGGGAAATTTACAGAGCGGAGAAAGGGGAAGCGGAAAGGGGCATTCTGAGCGCGTTATTAAAATACGGTGGTAGCTAAATCTAGATAAGAAGAAGCTGGAATTTCAGTGCCTCAAATGCAATTCTGACGCTCGCACGTTGCATTAAACATAGTATGAGATATAAGAAGCATGAGGTGGCTACGGATGAGATGGAAGAGAAACTCGGGATGGAAAAGCTTGCCAAGGGATGGAATGATGCCATGGCCAGAGTGGGTGATGTGTGAACGTGCTGGTGAGTTTAAATGTCGAACATTTTTTGTTGTATTCACTCTTCTCTCTTATTGCTCCGGACGGTGCCTTCAGGCTTATGTACACGTCTTTTTCTCGCTCTCGAGATTGCATTTTTTTAATCTTGCTTTTGCTGTTGCTGCCATTGTTGTTGTTGTTAAGCTTTTTTGGATTTCTTTTTTGTTTTATGAAAAAGCTTAAATGTAACACTTTAATGTCAAAGACTATTCAGGGGTCTTTTATTGTGGAAATTAAAAAAATTGATTTTTTAGAGGAGATTTTATGGCAAAGTTCTGAAAGTTTAAAAATATTAAATTTTTTGCATGCTCTAGACACGAGCGTGAATATACCTATGCTTTTCTACTACCTAAAATTTCAAGATTTCTATGTTTTCCCACATGAAAAAAAAAATATGACAAAAATATACGTCAAAATATATATATAATATATTTTAAATATATTAAAAATCTATAAAAAATCGATTTTTCACCTCAATTTATTTTTCAACCTCCTCGTTTCTCTTATGGGAAATTATAGAATGTAAATTGTAGTTGAATCTTGTTTTGTTTACTTATAATTGATTTTTTTACTGATTGACTGCCGGTATTAGTCTTTAATTGGTTCTTTTTTTATAATTCACTTGCAGAAAGCAAAGAGAGCGTCCCATCCGTATGAAAAAAAATATTATCCGCGGGAAAATTTAAACGATCTTCAGAATTAAATTGTAAATAAAGTTGACTTTTCGTAATTTAGTTGTTATTAATTTATGATTAAAATTATATTTTCAATTTATTCTTATAATGTATAGTAAATAAATAATTTTTTTTTCTATCGAAAGTTGATATAAAATTATCAATATTGAAAACCATATGATGGTTATTAGTGAATACTTGCTGTATATTTAAACTTCACTACGATCAATTAACGTATGACGGACGTTAAAAGCGTGTACATTTGGATCTACTAAACTTATTACGATGCTTGTTACTAAAAATTCCAAAACCTTCCAACTGATGGTTCGGAAATTTTCACCGCATAGCCTGTACATCTGTTCTATACATATATGTATCAATCACTCAAACTAGGATAATTTAAAAATTTTTATTCTTATTATTTCTTGTTTAGCGAAAATCAGCGAAAAAATTATTTTTTTGATTTTCTCCATTTTTCCGCCGATTTATTTACTTTTGTACATAAATAAAAAATATTAATTCAATCGACTGCTAGTGATGTATTGAATCTAAAAATTAAAAATTTTTCTCTTTTAAGGGCCTATTTTTCTACTTACAAGACCAGCGCAATCGAATTACTAATTGAAGCGTTGTATTCAAATAATGATTTTGTACTTGGAAAAGGTAAAAAATAAATTATAAAATATTTTACAACATACTGCGAGTGTATCTACTAAGTTTCACAAACCCTACATCGATATTTTTATTCAGGCTTCCTAACTTAAATATCCGCAAGATTTTTCACGACAACATTTCTCTCAACATGATTTACTTCAACGACAATTAAATAACATCATCATTATCATTATTAAACCATTATCATCATCATAACCATCATCATCATCATCATCATCATCATCATCATCATCATCATCATCATCATCATCATCATCATCATCATCATCATCATCATCATCATCATCATCATCATCATCATCATCATCATCATCATCATCATCATCATCATCATCATCATCATCATCATCATCATCATCATCATCATCATCATCATCATCATCATCATCATCATCATCATCATCATCATCATCATCATCATCATCATCATCATCATCATCATCATCATCATCATCATCATCATCATCATCATCATAACCATCACCATCATCATCATCACCATTACCATCACCATCATCACCATCATTATCATTATCACTCATCACCATCATTATCATTATTACCATCATCATCATCATCATCACCATCATCATCATCATCATCATCACCATCATCATCATCATCACCACCCTCACCATCATCATCATCATCATCATTATTATCATCATCATCATCATATTTTTAAAATACTTCATATCAAAAGATATTTACTAAATCTTACACACCCTACATCAACATTTTTATTCATAATCTTACAAGAATTTCTTAAAAGTAGCTTTTTTTTCGGACACAGAAAGTCAACAACATTTTCGAAATAATGAAGTAATTTATAAGGAAATAAAGTGTCAAAACAGTTAAAAATTAATGAGAAGCCAGAAGAGAATAATAAAGATTGATTACAACTGGAGAATTCACCGGATATCTCATCAAAGTATAGCTTTCAGTCTTGAGTCTCTTTGGATAGTAGGAGAAAAGAAGGAGAGGGAATTGAGAATGAAATCGAACCCTTCATCTGATAGCTTAGAGATCTTAAGGCTGTGGAATGGAAGCTCTCGAGGAGTTAAGGTCAGGAGAGAGGATAAAGGACGTCGAGCTCTCAGATCTTAATGGGATGAGTGAATCTTCCGTTAGAGCCAAGCCACTTACATATATGTATGATGATATGTTATATATATGTTAAGTTTAGTACAAGTGTGCAAGTAACTTTAAAAGGAAAAAGGAAGCGCCGGAAACGATAGGATTAAGTTTGTAAAGTTAAAGAGAATTTGCTACTTAATGGTATTGCCTACTTCGAATCTTTCTTGTACTTTTTATATCTATACAATCTACCAATCCGGTCAATAAAAAAGCTAGTACTTACCTCTGACTTTTAAAAGTTACCCAACTTAATTTAGCATCTCTGGCTTCTTTATCTTTGAGCTTTCAATTTTAAGTACTATTGCAATATTTTTTTGATTGTAAAATATAAATTATTGATAAATTTAGCTTTTAATTAAAACTTTCAGTATTATATTATTCTATAATTCTTATTTTAAAAAAGGAAATTTATTGCAAGAAAGAAGAAAAAAATACCGCGCTCATGTCTAAACAGTATATGCGTGAATGCTCAATCCATTGTATCGCGATGATCACGATCTACCTGTCACATTTGTCTGAATTGTGCATATCGCGATTCCACTAAAAATTAATTTCATTTTCATAATTTATAATCGGTCCGGATTGTTCAAACTATTTTTGCTGTTTTCTGAGTTAAAATGAATATAGCAATCAGTTTTTATGGAAAGTTGCAAGTCAGTTGTCAGCTAACTTCATTGTCATTTTTTAGGTGTCAATATGCGCGCGCATCGTTCAAAATTCACTCTCATCATTTTTTCCAAATGCTCCATAAGAAGTATAACTCAAAAAAAAACTTACATAGCGCTGCGTGTATCAGGAATATCACGATTGCTAGGAAGACCGTCGGAAGCTTCTTGATTAAATTTATTACGAGCGTAAGGATCTTCGCCAGCTCTGAGACCCCCCCTCGACACGTATCTGCAAAAAGTTAATTAATGCAATAAAAAGTTTGTTAGTTTTGTTGAGAATAAATAGAATAATTAATCAAGTTAGCGACGAGCAGCATCAGTAAGTAGAGTAGCTCGTTAACACCGATTAGACAACGGCAACATGTGGAAGCCATTAACTTACCCCTGTTCGTCGAAGTAATTCCAAGTTACTCGAGGATCTGGCGTAGGGGGAGGCAGTATCTCCGATGACATGACCATCGCGGTCCCATCAGCTTCTACGTACGAACCGGAACTACCTCCCCCACTGCTGGATAATCCCAATCCCGAGTCCTTCAGTCTCAATGCGCGGTTTTCGTTCTGTAACAAAAATAATAAGTTAGGTAAGTCTTACTATGCATTTTTCAAGTATTGGTGTTATACAATAATTAATCAAAGTAAAGTTTGAATGTACAAGTTTTCATATACACCGAAAGAGAAAATTTATTTTGAAAAAAATGAGCAATGTTGTAATAAGAAATTAATTCGTAGAAAATTTGAAAAACTATTTTATTTCTTAACTACACGGAAAGAACAAGATGACACTGGATATCATCCCAGATTATACTGTGTGAAAAAAAATTTCAGATAGTAACTAGTATAATCCAGATTATAGTGAGTATAATCCAGATATCACTGAGCATAATCCAGATATCACTGAGTATAATCCAGATTACAATGAGTATAATCCAGATATCACCCAGTATAATCTGGATTATACTAGCTACTATCTGAAAATTTTTTTCACCACAGATATCACTGAGTATAATCTGGGATGATATCCAGTGTCATCTTGAACGCTGGATGGCGTCCGTAAAGGGACTCTTTTCTGGAGACTCTACTATACCGTATTTTTTTTACAACCTAGGCCGTGAAGCTTACCTCCCCCTTTTTTACGGACCTTTCGTGTACACCCAGAAGAAATTAAGAGAGATTGTAAAAAAAAATCACATTTTAGTGTACCGATCAATGATTTTGAGTAAATTTTAAACAGTTATTATTGAGTGGCGCTAAGTATTTCTCTGCTGGCAGTTTATTATGAAGCGGACATAATGTTAATAAAGTAACAACCACGCAAAAAATAAATATTAATAAAAAGATAATTAATATACAATTAAATTTTTTGCCCTTGTGAAACTTCATAAAATTTAAATATGTCATTATTTGCCTCCTATCCCTCAAAAGTTAAACTTATGGAGAGATAATAACAAAAAATATTGTATGTCATTCGGCCGTTTAGTGGCGATTTTGACAATGATTTATTTTCGGTATTCGCTTTAATGTTTGTGACGCGAATGTTCGAAAACAAGCGTAAATTTCCATCCTCGACTTCGCCTCGGACATTGAAATTGCGCCCGTTTCGAACCTTCCCGCCACAAACCTTAAGCTCATATCGAAATATCGTCGCTGTCAGGAAACCGCCACTTCACGGCCTTATGACATAAATATCTATTTTTCTAAATCTAAAAGACTTTTTTCTAACAAGAAAGTTACGGTAAGGAAAATTTTTATTTCTTCAACTAAGAAATTATTTAAAAGAATCTGTCACGTTTTTTAAGGAAAAAATTTATTTTTTTCTCTACATGAACGCGATATCTCGATTTTTAGGCGATAATGGAGCATATCTTCATGCTCGAACTTAAGGCATGGAATATTTCAGATGATAGCATAAAAATAACGTTTGTCACTTTTGTCTAAAATGTCGCATTGTCTTCAATAAAAAGAATAGGACATCAATAATAATGACAAGCGTTGTAGATGCGGAACAGGAGTCGCGATTTGAGGGAAATCTAGACAAGATAGGTATTGAGTATTATGGAGTAAAGAACATCGATACTAAATCAATAAAAAGGCGAGTGGTAAAGTGAGAGGCAAGTAAGGTTGAAGGCTGGAGACCGAGTGGAACTGGAGAATGTCGGGAGTAAAGAGACCGAGATGGAGTTTAAGAAAAAAAAGTACCAAACTAAGATAGAGATGGAGATAGTTCTTATCTGGAGAAGCTTTTGTCGATTGTAGATGCCAAGATTGAGGAGGGTTTTCGAGGTATGTGGAACGGCGAGTAATCATAAGATCAATATGTGCATTGGTTACTTGTATTGTCATGTGAATAACCTTTTGTACCACGAGATTTGTGTATTTTATTTTTCATTTTCATTATTGGAAAGATTTGATGAAAGTTTTGGAAAGAAATTTTGCCCAGTTAGAATAATTGTCTATTAGCTGGAAATTTGTGTACTAAGATTCAAATCTTGTATACACAGATTCCAAATTTTATCGAATTGGTATGTACCTTTTATCCATGTAATTATTCTAGCTAATATTCATTGTAACTTTGAATGTGCAATCATAACAACATTCCCGTGTCTTTCTTCCAAAATTAATAAAAATTGATATGAAAAAAAAATTTTTAATGAGTATTGAAAGTTTCAGTTAAAGAAATTTCAGGTTTCATAAGTGAAGAAATCTGCCGAGTATATAAACATAACTAATAGAATTAAAAAATTTATTTTAAACAAATGACAATCGAATTGAATAAATTTAGTTACAACAAAAATTTATTATTTCTAAGTTAAAAACATATAGGTTCCGAATAAATAATCACCAACATATCATATACTAAAACCTTCTCCGAAACACGCTGCATCTTATGGTATAAGTATTACTCCGATCGGTTCAGTACAGTAGTTTACGCAGTATAACCGAACAAAAAAACCAGCTCTCCATTTATTAGTATAGATAGTTTTTAATTTTAAATAAATTTTTCACAACTTTCTGACATCTTTACACAAACTTATTTTTTTTTACGATAACAACTGCATATATGTTGTTCATCGGCAAATTTTCATTCCAAATATAATTAAACAGTGATAATTACGTCCTGAATATAAAATTAAATTACTAGATTTTCTTTAGATCAAACTTTTATGCTACCTGATCAATATTTGGTTTCTTTATCTAATGGTTCTTCGTTTGAGTAAGTTTTACTTTTTTAATAATTTTTCTGATTCATTAAAAATGATCAAACTCTACCAAACAATTTTCTTTGCTCAATAATTTTCCTCTTGAATTAACTTGATTTTTTTTCTTTTATTAAAATAATTTCTAAGGTCTTTTAGCAGCTTTTCTCAAAAGAACGGCAACATAATAATGAAAATTTAACGTAACAATATTTCAAGAAAAAAGTTTGATGCAGTTTAGCAAAAAGATAAATTGAGTACGTGCTGAGTGTTTGGTAGTTGACGTGATATGTATGAGAAAACGTTGACAGAAACGTTTCTCAACTGTCCCTACACTTATCCTCGTATCCTCCCCTTTAATTCTTGAGTTCCTTGGGTTGTTGGCCTCCACACTTAGTCCTCGATTCTTGATTCTACACTTTGCCCATTTTGCTCCTCGTTATTTCTACCCTTCAAGACTTATCCCCATTTTCGTGATTCCCATTTTATTTAACGATAAGAACGAGAAACTCCAATAAAGTAAAGTAAAAAATGTTTTCACCCCTCTCGCCTTGCTTTAAATTTTATCTTTTCCCTTCACTCTCTCTTCCACCCGGAAAAGAGTTATGAGTGGATTTACATAGCCATTGTTGATACCGAAAAGTGGACAGCTGATGCGGCGTTTGAAATTTCGCGAAAACTTACATTTAAAACGAAAAATTACTCAACTCATCTCTTCTTTTGGATAGAAGCTTCGCGGACAAGAAATCGTTGAATTTCTATGTATTCACCAAGATGAAAAACTTATTCCCAAGAAAGAGCTAGCTGAGTCTCAATAAATATGCAAATGGAATAATATCCCGTAGTTGAATTTCTTTAGCTAAAAGTTTAAAATATTTTAAAAAGACCGACCTCCAGCTGCCTCTTCTCGGTAAGAAAAGGGAGTACACTTTTTTATTCTATTATTTTTTACTCAATATTGAGAATGTTAAAATCGAACATCAGCCCGGGATACTAAAGCATAATAAAACAGTAGAAGGCTATCGATTTACTTTTTAAAGATTATTTAAGAACCATTTTATAAAATTTATTTGTTTTTAATGTACAAAGTTCAATGTACATACACTGACAAAAGGATTTAGTACGGAGTATTTTTTTTTAGTCATTTAGTTGGGAGAAAAAATATTTTTTACCCATCAATATTGTTTGTTACAGTTTAATAAATGATTTTTTTATTCTAAATAAATTATATTGATATGAATGAAGCCTTATTATATGAAAATAAATATTTGTTTCCACTAAATAATATTTAGTAGTAATTACTAAATATTTCTTTAGTAAAGAAATGTTAAAAACTTGTTTAATTTTAAATTTTATAAATGTCTCAAATAAAAATTTAAAATTTAATCAGATTCTTTTCTTTATAATGCCTTCTATTTATACTTAATTATTTGTTTAATTTTTTTGATTTATTTTGAGTGAAAAAGTTAGTTTAAACGCAAAATGTTAGTTAAAAAATTAATTTATTTAATACCAATATACGATTCATTGAATAGCAATACTTCTAAATATTTATTTGGCGGAAGTAAATGGGCTTTAATAAACAATTTAGTCACTATTACTAAATATTTGGTTATGAAAGGATTGTTAATAAATTATTTAGTAACAATTACTTACTCTTATTAAATAGAACTAAATTCTTCTATCAGTGTAGATCGTTACAGTCCACTACTTACACTATAAATATTTGCAATTGTTTATTCTTTTCTATAAATTATTATGTGAGTCTAGACTCTGTATCTAGTTATTTAATACATCGACGAATCTGTTTTGTGTAAGTAAATATTTACTGTTTTATCGAATGAATTTCTGTCTGACTAAATACGCTTGACTCTACTCGCAGCGGCGTATGTGCTTGGATTTTTTATTCAATTTGAGGACCCGAATCGAGTGAAGCCGAAAGTCATATGAGTTTTATAGGAATTCATCTATCGTCTCTGATAAAGGGAGAAAGTTTAACAATTTTACGGAGTAAATCAAATTTTTTATTAATTTAAAAGGAGATGATCTATATTTCATTATATAATAATAAGTTAAATATATTTTAGAATGTAAATTCTGGCTAAAATAAAGGAGATACGAAATATTTATGATAGCCTGTTTAATAGAAAATTTAATTTTCTAAAAAAAAAGGTTCTTATCTATTTTATTGTATCTCTAGTAGTTTACTCACAATTTTAATATTAATTATTCACAAATGATATTTTAGTATAGTTGCTTTATAGAGAACTAGCTGTTACCCGCCCGCTCCGCTGGGCACTTTATAGGATTGTAGTTTTAGATCTAGACTTGAAATTCAATTGGAGTATTATTTTGACTTGGACAGGTTCCACATTCCATCGAATCGGAAGTAGAATTTATTGAAATCCGTATTGAAATGATCTCTACATGACAAATAAAAGATCCTTATCAAATTTGCAGCTTTTTGAAGCTATATTTTAAAAATTAAGATTTTTTATTGTTAACACCCACCCCCGTAATCTTTATTGAAGGTGATTCGGTGTAAAATCCGTTCTTAGATCATTTTTGTATCACATGTAGACGACTTCTATTAAATTTGGAGTCTATAGAAGCTTTAGCTTGGAAATTAAAAATTTTCATTGTTAATACCTACCCCGCAACCCTCTGTGGGGTGAGATATCGTAAAATTCATTGACAGATTATTTCTACATCTCTTACAGAAGATTCCCACCAAATTTGAAGTCGATGAGAGCTATAGTTTAAAAACGGGAATTTTTCATTGTTAACGTCCCCACAACCCCCCTTGAGGGTGGAATTTCGTAAAATCCGTTCTTAGCTGACCTCTACTCGGCAAAAGGAATATTCCAGCCAAATTTTAAGTCTCTAGGTCTTATAGTTCCAGAGATATCGTGATCAGTAACTATATCTATAGAAAGTCTCCTATGTATATATAGATTGAAATAAAATTTACGGGGAAAATATTAAGAATACCAAAAAAAAAATGAGACCTTTTTTGTAAATTTTTTCGTATCTCTAGTATTTTACTCACAATCTTGACTTTAATGTGAAAAGTTATATTAATGTGATTTTTATAACAGAAAAATATCATGAGTAGGAATCCTAATTAAAAATGAACTTAAAAAAAGTAAAACTTAAAACCTAATTTGTTATTTTTACCGTCGATTAAATTTCCTTATAAAACAGTAAATAAAATACTGAATAATTCTATTATCAGTTAAAAAAAAAGGTTCATCCAATCACTATTTATCAAAATCAATCCTTTCAGTGCATTCAAGCGTGAAGATTAAAAAAACGAGAATTTTTATCCTCGACTATTTATTTCATTAAATATATCAATCACTGTTATTTATCGAGATTATCTGCATACTAAATCAATCGAAACTAGAAATCCGAAAAAAACATATTAAATATTAAAAAAATAAAAAACAAAAAAATGAATATGGATGAATAAAAATAAATACATAAACAAACTGACAGAAATAATACAGATAGTACAAAAAAAACTCTCGATGATCCTTTTGTGCGTACGTCGGATTTGAGTTGCAAAAAAAGTAAGTCGTAAAACGAAAACGTGGATAGTCACTCATGAATACACAGCATCGATGCTTTTTACAAAACTTTACTGTTTCAATTGTTTTTCTTTCCGAATTTACACTATCAGTTTTCGGTTTATGCTTGAAAGTGTATATGTATGTAGAAATAAAAAAAAATCTATAACGGCATCTGAGCGCGAAAACTGCAGTTTTATTTAAAACGAGTATTTTTTTAGTCAATAACAAATATAAGTCTATGTAAGGTAAAAATTTTTTAATAAAAAATTCAGCATTCAGTGTTTGTCTTTACTTTACATCGGAAAGCTCAAAGTTAAAGTTCTTTTGAAGTCTACTTATGATATTTAATACAATAAAAAAAATATCATAAAGGAAAATATGAAAAAAGTGTTCAAGGTTGGAAAAGTAATGAATGTTTATTTTAAATTGTCAAGGGGTCATTCTGTTTCATAAGTTTAAAAATACATTTTTTTTACATTTTTCAAAAGTGCATATTTCTGAAAGTATTGGGTTAAAATTTCGAAATGATCAGACTGGTGTAGCTACACAAAAAAAAAAATTTCTTGAATCAAGAAAATTGTAAGGAAAACCGAAGTTATTTTGGAACAAGAAGAAATTTTCTTGGTTTAAAAAAATTTAACTTCGTTTAAGAAATTTTAACTTAATTCAAGAAATTTTCAATCTTTCTTAAGATTTTCTTGACTTAAGAAAATTTACACTTGACTCAAGACTTTCTTTCTTTCTGTGTATAATATTTTACGATGTTGATGTGGATGTTAGATATTTATTATAAGGCCATGAAGTGGCGACTTTCTGACAGCAACGATATTTCGATAAGAGCTGAAGGTTTGTGGCGGGAAGGTTTGAAACGGGTGCAATTTCAATGTCCGAGGCGAAGTCGAGGATGGAAATTTACGCTTGTTTTCGAACATTCGCGTCACAAACATTAAAGCGAATATCGAAAAAAAGTCGTTGTCAAAATTGCCACTAAACGGCCGAATGGCATACAATATTTTTTCTTATTATCGCTCCATAAGTTTAACTTTTGAGGGATAAGAGGCAAATAATGACATATTCAAATTTTATTGTTTCACAAGGGCAAAAAAACTTAACTTTTTATTAATTATCTTTTTATTAATATTTATTTATAGCGTCGTTGTTATTTTATTAACATTATTTCCGTTTCATAATAAACTGCCAGCAGAGAAATAATTAGCGCCACTCAATAGTAACTATTTAAAATTTACTTAAAATTATTGATCGGTACACTAAAATGTAACTTTTTTTTTACAATCTCTCTCAATTTTTTCTGGGTGTTCACGAAAAGTCCGTAAAAAAAGGGGGAGGTAAGCTTCACGGCCTAGGTTGTAAAAAAAATACGGTATAGTAGAGTCTCCAGAAAAGAGTCCCTTTACGGACGCCATCCAGCGCTCAAAAGTTGAACTTTTGGAGCGAGTATAACAAAAATCAAATTTTTGAAAAGGCTGGAGGGATTTTGTATGGTGCCGGCATCACTGATTGACTTTAGGTAAGATTTTTGTTTTTAATTAAAAAAACTTCTAATGCGTTTATCTCAGAAGTATGTTTTTCTGGTTTAGGTAGATGATCTCTCCGAAACCATTGACATGATCTTAACAAAATTTAAACGACTTATTCTACATAGTAGTAGCCATTTCATAAGCTACAACCAAATCAAATTTTTATTTTTACTTTTTTTTTTAGGATGAAATACTGTGAAAAAAGCCACATTTTTTTAATTTCTTTAAATGCCTGCCATTTTGTTATTTATCAATAAATATTAATCTCCGTAGCTGATGCTATTGCTATTTATACATTGAAGGTAAACAATTTCGTTTTTTCGTGTTTTATCTGATCTCCCATTGTTTGTTCATATAAAAAATATTTAAAAAAATAAACTTAGATATTTTTTTTTTTTGTTATTCAAAAGTGGATTTGTTGAGCTGATTAAATTTTATATCAATATTTATAAAAATTTCCGTGTAAAAAAGTCGTGAATATACCAGAATGATCCCTCAATAATTTTGTTAGTAAGTAGATAATTTTTTAAAAACTGTTATTACAAAATTAATAATTCCTTCAAGGAAAAGTATTAAAAACTTAACCTTAGTCGATGATTATTGATTTTTTTTTTGAAGCCACTTTCTGAATTCCTTATATTTATTTACATATTTACTGCTGCACATAAGGGAAGAAATTTCCCGTATCTAATAGAACCATATATATCTTTATACACACACATTTAAATTTTTATGATTTAGTTTCTGTTTATGGAGGATCTCATTTTCAAGTAATACTACAAAATGCCTTTGTACCTCAGAGTACTTTGCTGTCATACGTACGTATGTATCTAAGTATATATGCATGCAAAGTGGTGGAATATTTTATGATCAAAGGAAGAGATATTTAAGAAAATATGTTGAATCCATTTTTTTCCGGAATACATTTTTTTCGATAAAAAGTGCATTTCTGCAAACTTATATTCGCTTTCTTTGACCGTCTTCGATTTATATTTTATCTTATGTTTATTCTTAAGAAGCTAGAAGATAGAGAGTATATTATCACATACTTTTGCACGAGTTATAATGCACAAGCCATTAGAAAGTGCTCTAGGGTCGAAAAATTTTTTTTCATTTATCCTTCATATTTTTTTTATGCGTAGTAAAAATTTCAACTGAGTTATTGTCAATTATTTGTTTACTCATACTATGGTATTATACTATACTACTATAATCGTAAAAAATTTTACGTCATTGCGTCAATGAATTTTGTGTTAAAAATTTTTGTGTGAAATATTTAACACTTTTAAGTGTAAATTTAACACTTTTTTGTGTTAATTCTCGTAAGAGTCTGGTAAAGTTAAGCACTTGGGTTTTTTTTTGTTTCACATAAGCCGTTGCCTTGATATCGTATAGGAGCCGACCGTCTCCACATTATGACGATCCATTTGAGTACTAATATTTTGTAAAAAAATGAAAAAAATTAAACAAGAAATTTTTATTTTTCCAATTCAAAACTTCATTCATCATTCTTAGACGAACGAGACTATACACTTTTAAATTAACACGAAAAAAGGTGATATATATTTAACACAAAATTTTTTTAAAGCAATTACGGTAAACGTTTTACTGTTTACATATGATCTCTAATATAAATTTCTAATAAGTTTCTAAAAACTTCCATATAAAAAAGCATTCAATGTTTGCGATTTAATTTAAAAAAAAAAAAAAAAAAAAAAACTAATAATAATAATAAAAACTTCAATTAGAAAAGAATTTAATTAAGCAATTAATTTCGAATTGCACTGAGATGTAGATTATAATTAATTGATTTTCCCTGCAGACTAATCGTCTGTTGATGACTAATTGCTCTTTCTGATTGTTGGTACTCTAGATGACTGGTTAGAATTTAATTTATCGCGGTTTGTTTCCTACGGTTCTTATTAAATTGCGCGGGTCTACTTCGTTAATCAATTTATGCTGGAGAAATAGAGAAAGTGGGGAAAATGGGTCACAAAACAAGAAAACGACTCTTTGAATAGTTACATTTTTCACTTAAACATTTAACAATCGAATCCAAACAACGTCATTTTGTAATATGATGAAAATTCGTTATAAATGTTGAGGAATTTATTAAATGTGAAACAATTTATTTTCCAATGTTTCGTATTCAGTATTTTGTTTACGCTGAATTTTTAACGGAATTCGCTTACGAACGACGAGAAAAAATTTATTTCTAGTCTGTGAAAAAATGTGACAGGAATTATTGAATTATTTGGAAAAAAAATTGATTGAATGAAATTTTACACGAATTTAAAATTCCGGAAAGTCCATAAAAACTTTTAATTTCTCAATAGAATGCTTGGAGCTTCGAAGCTGATGTACTATAATAGGATAATAGTATTTGTGGAAAACAAAGGGTCCTTTATTATTTATTTTCCAGTGAATATTCATCAAAATTCACGCAATGATCTCCAGTGAGTTGCCGCAGGTAGTGCGGACGTAACAGCTTGCAACTGTAGCTTCTCACCCTTCGGGGTTGATCTAGCGAACCAGAATTTCTGACGATCCAAACTTCCGGCGCTTCTGCACTCGCGATTTAATATTTCACGGTTACGTTGATCTTACGCGCATCAACGTCTACCTATTTCTCATTACTCTTCATCTGCTTTCTATTAAATTTTATATCTTTTATTTTTATTTATTCTGCGACGGATAAAAACAAAAAATTTCATTTAAAAAAAACCACCTATTAGTATAAAATTTTTTTTAACATTATTCTTAAATTAATTAAACGATTTTACTCATAAATTATGTTTCCAAAATTTTTTTTAAATAATAAATTAGATAATTACACTTATCAAAAAATTAATTTAATTTAAGAAAAAGATTTTTAAACCGAAAAAAGTTTTTGGTCTTGATATAAACATGAAAGTTTTCGAATCGTAAAATTTACACAGAAAAAAAAACTTGAATCAAGAAAATGATTATGAAGAACTTAATCGTCTTGATTTGAGTAAAAAATACTTAAACTAAGATATTCTCCTTGGTTTAAGTGAATTTTACTTAATTTAAATATTTTTCGTCTTAATTTAAGACAATTCTACTCTTTAAAATTACTTTCTTGGTTCAAGAATTTTTGTCTTGATTCCTTGATTCAACTTAACTTTCTTTTCAGTTCAAAAATTAGAATAAAGACTTAAGAATATTTTATAGATAAAATTTATCGTAAATATTTTCAAGTCTTTATTAATATTCTAAAGCAGGATCGAAATTTCTACAGGCGTGCTAATTTCTATTTACAAATCAATTTCAAATTTGGATTAATCTCAAAACTAATTCATATTTGTGTCAAAATATAAATTTCAATCTTAAATTCATTTTGAATCAGAATTTTTTTTGCACGGGTAGTGTGCAGACAATATTCAGTCGTTTTTATACAGCACTCTCTACTGTCCTAAACATCTTAACCTCATTTTCTTCCAGAACAGTGCTGAGTACTGTACAAAATAGTAATCAATGCTGTTTTAATGCTGTTAAAATTTGAAGTCGATTGACCATCGATAACCTGAGATGAATTCAGTTAAAAATTTAATATTTAACATTGATTGCATACGCTCTCTGCAGTTCTGTACCAGTTTCTTAGTTGTAAAAAAAAAAAATCTAATTGTCAGAAACTTTTAAAAAACGAACAGTCTTTAAATGTATTTGTTGTGAGTTTAAAAAAATTTTTTTTTAATTTTTCAGCCTCTAATTATTTATAAATAACGGATTAAAGTTGACAACTACCTCAAATTTTTTTATTTTTAAAACTATCAGTTTTTTTTTCTCACAAATTTTTGCTATCAACAGAAATTCAAATAAAAACCCCATAATTAAATACAAAAAAAAAAAACAATCTGGTAAGAATTAGTATAAATATTAAATCACGCGTACAATTTAAAATGTAAAGTTAAAAAGTTGATTATTAAACCACTTTTACATGTATCTATTCATTTTAATTTCCCTCGAGACAAAACTTTTCTCCATTTTATTATTACACTGCAGTTATACTTACTAAAGAAAATAAAAAAAAAAAACCAGTTACTTTTTATTAAATTTATCAAAGAATTTTCTTGACATTTAATAATAATAAAAATGATGATGATATTTACTATTTTTGTAGGGTAGCATAGAAGTAATTCGAAATTTTCCAGTTGAGGGGCCGCTAGGAGTTGATTTTTCGAGACAATGCAGTATTGAGTATTGATGGAGAAGAGAAGGTGCAGAAACAAAACAGAGATAAAAACAAAACAATGCTAAACAAAGAGAAGAGCATAAGGGAGTACAGAAGAATGTAAAGGGAAGAAAGAGAGGGAACAAAGTAAGCCACTGGTGGGTGGGAGGAGGAAACGAGGTGAAGGAGAATGACAGGGTTTCTTAATCTCCAATCAATTCTCTTAATTAACCAGCAACAATACCGAGTTGATCGACTTCTATTCTCTTACTCTGGGGTCTTCTTTCTGCTCTGTTCTGCTCTACTCTGGTTGTACTCAGTTCTGCCATTAAACTACCGGAGTAACCAACCAGAAACCCCTGGGAGGAAGTGTCAGAAAGTTCTTGTTTCTTAGTTTCCTAACAGCTTCAATGACACAACACTAATTTATTTTTTTATCGCGATAAGAAACGTGGCTAATTAATTTTAGCTAATAAATTTTTATCGTTAATTAGAAAAACTCGTGCAGATGATTGAATAATTAGATTTTATAATTTATTTAGTTATTATTTTTTTCATCACTGAAAATATATAAACGTAGAGTTAATACACTAATAAAACAAATAAACTTGATTTATATTGAAAAGATACTAGAAAAATATTTAAAAAACGACTTATAGTATACTTATTTGTGACTAAAGCCGTTCGAACTTTAAATATTAAACTCACTTGAGTGATCTCTAATAAAAATACGTACATTTTCATATTATATTTTAACGCAGTGTTCGCTTCGAGGAAAATAAAACTATCGCCAGAGGAGACAATTTTGGGAACTTTCTTCTCAATAAATAACATATAACTTTCCGTAAGACGGAACTTTACGATCAATTACAGTCACTAAATACATTGGCACAAATGTGAGCATACATGTCGAGCTCAAAGCGAAAATAACACTCTCTAACGCTGAAGATATGAAGTGTTAAGAACTAGAATCGCGGTTCTAACTATAATTAGAGAGCAATAATCTAACTTTACGCATCATATATACTCCTTTGCGTAAGTGCAATCCTGAAGATCTTGCGGTGGATTGATCGTAAATTTACTCTAATGAGATTATGTATTTCTATAATTTTATAGAGAAAGATATTCTCGACTGAAGTAATAATGAATGTTAATTTAAGAAAATACTTAAGAATATTTAAATTATCTTGGATGAAGTCAATACTTTATTATGAAAAAATTTTAGGTAAACTTTTACTTTTTAATGATTTTATCTTCTTTAAGATTTGTTTATTCTTACAAATTTTGAAAATTAAATAGTTTACCAAATTATTACTTGGATATTGGTCACAATATTATGAAAAATTTCCACGAATTTTTATTGTCTTTAAAATCATTTAATATTTTTGTAAAGAAAATCTATTACAATTCAATACATATACAATTCTTTATAAGACAATAATTTTCGTGATCCAAAAAAAAAAAGTTTAAAAAGACAAAATTCTCTTGACTGGAAAATTTAGCATTGGAAATAATTATCAATTGCAATACAGAATAAAAATAATTATTCCTCACCTTCGAGGAATTTACTTGAAAATATTTTGACAATTACTTTTCAAAATTTAATTCTTTATTAGCATTATAATCCTTAAAATTATTTCAAACAAAAATTATTTTTCTTTTAACAAAATTTCTTTATCGAAAAGATAAAATTTTGTATAATTTTTATTTTTATATTTTTTTTTTTTTTTTTTTTTTTTTTTTTTTTTTTTCATATTAATAACAGTTACTCTCGAGACATTATTTTCTTCGTTACATTTTGTATCAACTTATTTTATATCGAATTAAATTGAATGTTTAAAAATTTCCAATTAAAGTAATTAAATAAGAATAAATTAAGAGATACACACAAAAAACAAATTTCTTGCACCAAGCAAATTTTAAGAAAAACGAAAATTATTTTGGAGCAAAAAAAAATTTTCTTGGCTCAAGAAAATTTTCTTGACTCAAGAAACTTCAACTTCATTCAAGAAATTTTCAACCTTCCTTAATATTTTCTTGAGCCAAGAAAATTTACACTTCAGTCAAGAGTTTTTTTTTTCAGTGTACGATTATCATAAATGTTCAATTCATATAAAAATTTAGTCTTGTAGAATTACTTTACAGCGTTAATTGATAATATTAAGGATTAATATTTCTTGTGAAAATTTTTTCCTAACTTCTACAGTAATATTAAATTCTTTTTCCACATTTTAAGAGTACACTGAAAAAAAAAAAGTTTTCTGCTTTGCACGATACGATATTGCTACTGTCACGATACATACTTTGCTATCCAGAGGATAATGAGCTTAGGAAAACTGTATACTAATGGTAGCAATAGTATCGTGAATGGCACCCGAATGTATCGTGACCATCGCTATCCAGACTGCTTCTCGTAGACGACTTCAACATATACGTACATTTAATCCGTCGCTATTTAATCTTGTGTGACATAATTAATGTGCCTTCAAATAAAAAAAACAGTAATTAAATATTTTTGACTGTTCTCTCAAACCCAACTTTTGCAATTGATATGACAAAACATTTTGTTCGATACGTTATGCTCAAAGGTGACGTCACTTCAAGCCGTCAAAATCCCACCTTTGCGTATATGTATCGAAAATAACTATTTTAGTGTGCCGCTAAGACAATAAAAACTGTCAAACATATGTTACTTTTAATGTTATGAAAAAAAATTAATGAAACGGTTGACCGTTCAAGATTTTTTTGCAATTTTCTTCTAATTTTAAATGAAAGCGCTCTGAATTTCACCTATTACGACGTTTTTGAGCTCTTTGAAGGAATCAAATGATTTTGATGTTATTCAATTGATTGTTACATCTATTTGAAATTAATTTTAACAAAACATATTTTTTTTAATTTGACAAAATCTACTGGTCCAAATCGGTGCAAATAGCATTGAACACTTAATTTTGGTGAAACTCTTTCGAACTTCACAAAGTCTTCAAGATCTTAACACTAAGAATTAAAAAACTAAGAGAAAATGAATTGGAGCAAGAAACTGAATTTTTTAAAATAATTACTCTCGTTTTAAATTAGTTTTTCAATAGTGTACATTTTATTTGTTGACTTCGCAAAGTAATTATTAATAAAATAATTACGTGGAAGAAAATTAATGTCAATTTTTACTATTTCAAATATTAAGATAATATACTCAGTGTGCTTCATTGATGAAATACTTCAAGCACTTGAAAATCTTTCTGTTTGAAAATAAAAATTTCCTACATATCGAAGATCTAATTAGATAATTGTCTGACTCCACATTTTTTAGTTGATGCTTCTTTGAATTGTTTCCCTACTAACATTATAAATGTGAATGTAAGTTTTTTGTTACGCTTTCACGCGAAAACCACTTAACTGATCATCATGAAACTTTGTATACATATTCTTTGAAGTATTAGAAGTAACATAGGATACTTTTTATTAAAAAAAAAAAATTTTTTTTTACTAAAGACAAAAAAAATTGTTTGTCAAAAAATTAGAATCACATTGATTTAGTTCTATTGGAATGTAATGATCTTTGATATTTATCTAAGAGCTTCAACGCGAGCGAAGCCGCGGGTAAAAGCTACACAGAAAGAAAGAAAGTCTTGAGTCAAGCGTAAATTTTCTTAAATCAAGAAAATCTTAAGGAAGATTGAAAATTTCTTGAATGAAGTTAAAATTTCTTGAACGAAGTTACATTTTTTTAAGCCAAGAAATTTTCTTCTTGCTCCAAAATAAATTCGATCTTCCTTACAATTTTCTTGGTTCAAGAAATTTTTTTTTTTCTGTATAGTTTTAACATAAATTTTTCTATTTTATCAATTGATCAGTACACATCAATTAAATTTTGAATTCATAATCTTACTATCTTGAAATGATATTTTTAAATAATATTTTATTGTCATTTTCAAAAGTGAGAATATTTATTCCTGTTACATTAAATTGATTAACTAGAGATTCCATATAAATCCCGCTAATAAAAACAAAAGACAAGCGTTTTCTCTTGATTCTTTTGTTTTCATGGATTTCAACGGAGTTTACTAAACGGATTATGTTCTTTTACATTCAGCTTAGAATCTACTTACAAACTTCCACGCATCCACCCACCAACTCCCAAGGACCCCTGCACACCCACTCTCATTTTTTGATAAAAATAAAATGCCGTATCTATGATCGAGTATCACTTGAGAACGGCTGGACCGATTGGGTTAATTTTTTTTTGTTGTCTTCAGAATTGTCAGGAGAAGGTTTATATGTAAGAAAATTTCAAAAAAGTCTGCTAAAAGGTTCAAAATTTCGATGAAAATCGAAGTATTCCCATTCCTATAGTTACTCATCACGAAATCTCGGGAACTATAGGACTTAGAAATGTGAAACTTGGTAGGAATATTACTTCCGTTATGTAGAGGTCAACTAAAAACGGATTTTAAGAAATTCATCCCCAAAAGGGGATTGCGGGGGCGTTAACAATGAACAATTCCCGTTTTTAAACTATAGCTCCTATAAATTCCAAATTTGGTAGGAATCTTCTGTAAGAGATGTAGAAATAGTCTATGAACGAACTTTACGGTAGCTCACCCCACAAAGGGTTAGGGGGGGGGGATGGTTTAACAATGAAAATTTTTATTTTTTAATCCGTAGCTCTTACAGACTCCAAATTTAGCTAAAGTCGTCTATATGTGATGCAGAAATCATCTCAAATAGGATTTTCCGAAATTCTATTTCCAATAGGGATTGCGGGGGTGGGTATGAGAATGTTAAATTTATGTTTCCAAACTGTAACTTCTACAGACTCCAAATAATTATTTTTTTACTGTTCAAATAGAAAAGGTTAAAGTCAATTGTTTTTTTTAACTTCCCGCTAAGAAAATCAATGATTTTCAAAAAATCGGGAAGTTATTGATTTTACTCCGTTTTCCGAAAATCGAGTTTTCATCAGATCTTGACGTTTTGAGGTCCTAAAAAGCTTCCCTGACTATTCCCGCGATGGTTTCTGTATGTATGTATGTATGTACGTAAACCTCTTATAACTTTCGAACGGCTTGGCCGATTTGATCGCGGGTGGGGT
>JZSA01005526.1:0-14452 GCA_000956155.1 Cotesia vestalis | reverse complement strand
TACAGGGCCACCTTTGCCTTTATCTAGCAGAACCAATCTCTGCCGCTTCCAGATCGTGGGAAACGTGCCAGTTGCCAAGCATGCGTTGTAGGTGTTTAGGAGTATGTCTGGATATTCCAGGGTTACAGTCTTGATCACCGATGTTGGGATGCCATCAGGGCCGGGTGCCTTTCCTGTCTTGAGGGTCTTCGCTGCATCCTGTAACTCCTTGGTTGTGAAAAGTGTTACACTGTTTTTCACATAATGTCTTTTTCCCCTTGGTTGGTGTTTGGGGAACAGCTCCGCTACGATGCTCATTAAAGCAGGTGATTTCGGCGCTTCTGGTGAAGCCTTTCCAAGTCGTTTGGTGACAATTTGGTAGGCTTTACCCCAGATGTCTTCATCAAGGTCATTACAGATCTCTTGCCACAATTTCGCTTTGCTTGCTTTGATTGCCCTATCCATTAAGGCTGGAGACTTCGGCGCCTCTGGTGAAGCCTTTCCAAGTCGTTTGGCGACAATTTGGTAGGCTTTACCCCAGATGTCATTGTCGAGATCGTTGCAGATCTCTTTCCACAACTTTGCTTTACTTGCTTTGATGGCTCGGTTTAGCGTCTTTTTGGCCTGCTTGTACTCTTTTGAATACAAGTCCTGGCTTGGGGAGCGTTTTGCGGCTCTCGTTGCGCGGCGACGTAGTTGATGGCATATTTTGCGAAGTTCTGCTATGTCTGTTGACCACCAATACACCGGCCTGTGAAAACTCCGGTTTTTCAATCGCGGCATAGAGGCGTCACATGCGGCAGAAATCTCCTTCATCATATTTAGCACTGTCCTTTCTGTCTCGCTGCAAGTATCTGGAGTCGGGTTGTTCTGTAGAGTAGAACAGCTCCATGCAAGTGAAGCTCGCAGTGCCTCTGGATCGAGCTTCCCGACATTCCACTTCCGCTTAGAATTGTCGCGTTGTGAGACCGGAGCAAATGCCAATCCGACGCTGAATGTCACGAACTGGTGATCACTGCCACTGTATTCTTCGGATACTGTCCAGTCTTCGATCATGTTGGCAATCCTTGGAGTCGCCAATGAGATGTCGAGGATGGATTCTTGGTACCCTGGTCTTCTAAAGGTCGTGGTGCTTCCGGTGTTCAGCACTATGAGGTCGAGTCTAGCCACGACGTCAGCGACCTCGTTTCCTCTGGTGTTGGAGAAAGCAGCGCCCCACTCAGCCGATTTAGCGTTGAAGTCTCCGGCTACGATAACTTCACCGTCGAACTTGGTGACCGCATCTTCTATATTTGCCAGTTTCTGTCGGAACACACTAATCCCTTCGTTAGGTGAGAGATAGACGCTCATGAAGTAGGTTGTGGGGGTTTGAATCCAGACAAAACCTGCTCCACTTCCGCTGTTGTTGATGGTAACGTTCTTTGTGTTCACAATCCAAATTGCTGCCGTGTCCGTTTCGTCTGCGAACCATGTTTTGCTTTCGATGTTTAGATATTGCTCGCAGATAAAGCAGACGTCGATTTTATCTTCAAAAACACGCTGGCGCAGCAGGTTTTGCGCCAAGGCGCACCTATTCAGGTTGCCTTGTAGTATGCGTGTCATTTCTGACCTCTCGTGGCTTCTGCAAGTGCTTTGCGGAATGCCTTGCAAGCTCCAGTGCCGGAAATATGGCACAGACTATCCTGGCCATCTTTGTCCGAAGCGCAAAGGAAGCATTTCAGCTTCTCCGCGCAGTTGACGGCCTTGTGGTTCTCTCCGCCACATTTGTAGCAGCACTTGCTTCTGTCTGGTCCCGCACATTGAAGTGTGTGGTGTCCATAACCAAGACATTTAAAACAACGTGTTACTTTTACTACTGGGCGTATACGACAGTTCACCAAACCGATCCGTATACGGGCCTTGTCAAGGGCCTTGATCGCACTGGGCTCGTCTAGTTCGCAGAAGGCTGCCCGATTTCCTCGTGGTGTGGGCTTCGTCAAATTGACCCGTTTGACCTCCAGGCTGTCAGTGAATTCACGTTTGAGTGCTTCACGGACTTCGCTCTCGGTAGAGATTTCATCCAGGTCGAGGATCTCGATCGTTGCTGTTGGTGTTAGCGTCTTGACCGTGCCGATGTTTGCAGTGGCTGACTTTACTGCATCGGTGAAAGCCTTACTGTCCTCGGTCTTTCGAGACATTTCAAGGAGAACGCCTCCATGTTTCGTCTTTTTAATAGACTTTATGTCTACGCCCGTCTCGACAGGGCTTACCTTGGCCTTGATTTCCTTCAGGAGATCGGCGTATGTTCGCCCTTCAGCTGGTCGGACAAGTATAGCTTTAGTTCTCGTCCTCTTCCTTCTCGGTTTCTTGGAGCCATCATTGCTTGGCTGGTTTTGGGCTGTAGCAGATTGAGCCGCTGGGTTCTGTTCTCGATCCTTCTTTTTCTTTGGCCAAGTCACTTTAGTCCAAGTATCATCCCGAGCTGGTTTTTTCTGTGCTGGCTTGTCAATTTCTGCGGAGGGGCTGGGCGTGGACAGCGGCCTCTTCTTGTTGTTGCCCTCTCCTTGCTGTGATAATCTCTTGGGAGTGACCAGAGGTGGCTGTGATTTTTTGTTCAGACTCGGAGATGTTTGAGTCGCTGACGCCGACGTCGTTGGTGATTTATTAGCCAGCCTATATGCCATACTAATAGACGTAACCAATTTTCTGATTTCATGGTGGAGATTTCTTTTGTCCTTTATGAAATCAGCTCTTCGATCTTGCTGCCGAGTCGTTCCATTGGTGGTTTTTGGCCGATGACGGTCGGTAGAGAGTTGATCCTTTCTCGGTGAGCATGAAGATTGTTGTGAGGAATAGGCCCTCCACTCTCTTTAGAAACGTTGCTCGGCTGTACGTCTACTTCCATCTAAGCTGTTGCGTTACTCCCTGTAGCACTACTAGACAGCGGAGCCATGGGGTCTACCCTGTTGTCCAAACGGTCGCATGATGACGACGAATTCAGGCCCGTTTGCACGCCTTCCCTCGCCGGCACTGAGGTATCCCTTCCCTGTGCGGTAAACGATGTTTGAAATTGTTCTGACATTTTCATATTGTTGTTGGTGTTGTTCATCTGATTAAGAAATCTAATTTAAAATGATTTCAAATGATTTGAAATGATTCAAAAGCATCGGATTTGAATACTATATAGATATACAATTAACATGGAGGTAATGATTTCAAATCATCTTTCAGAATCAGGGCTAGGAAATCGATACCATCTATACTCTATTTAAACAATATTTCCAGATAATAAATCTAAATTTGTCGATTTTAAAATATTTTTAGTCGATCCTGCAATCATTTTTCTATCAATCACTGTGATTTTCATTTCTTTTATGTGTATATTATAACCTTTAGATGCTATTTAGTGTGGCGACAACGCGAATTTGCTTTTAGGGATCTAGACTTGAATATACCTATAGCGCTTAACATATGCAATACGTATTGTGTAACACTTGTTTGTGGTGCATAGTCATTCTATAACTATAAGCTAACTACAGACGCAATACGTGATTGTCAAGGTATAAAGACTATGAAACAAATATCTTAAAATTTTGACACAATTTTTGTCGATTTTGTGAATACTGCAACTTCTGCAACTTCCCACTAATTCTATACCCAGGTGCTTATAATTGCACTCATTACGTTTTTGAGCTCAAAAGTACAATTCATGTGTTATTTTAAGCTCTCCGAGCTCAGAAAGATAGCTTTTCTATGCTTTTGAGCTCTTCCAGTTAAAAAATCTGATAGAAGTTTGATAAAACACTATTTTTTGAATTTTCAAGAAGCAATAACTTTTGGATGAATAAACCGGTTTTTACGCGGTAATCTGAATTATACTAACTACTATCTGAAATTTCCTTTCACAACAGATGTCAATGAGTATAATCTGAAATGTTATCCAGAGCAATCGTGTTCTTTCCATGTAGACGATTTTAATTATTTATTTGCGTTTACGCTGTGTCTCACCCGTGAAAAAATCAGCATGTATGGTCGTACTTGACCAAGCATGAATCAGGCATGATCATGCCTGAATCATGCATGATAATACATGAGTCGTGTATGATCATGCACGATTGTGCTAGATAATATTCAATCGTGTACTTTTAAACATGCGTTATTTCGCACGGCCTATCATGACTATACACGATCATACACAACCGTACTCGACTGTGCATGACTGTGTACCGTGAGAACTAAAAAGTCACGCATGAATCTGCATGACGGACTGTGGCCTTGTATGGCTATACAAGAAACTTGCTTGATCATGCGTGATTCATGCTTGGTAGAGCTTGATCATGCATAAAGTCGTTTAATACAGTGGGGACTATCATGCACGACTGTACATGCCCTTGAACAGTCATACATAATTTATGCTTGACCAAGCTCCATCAGGCATGACCATTTGTGATTAAATAAAATAAGTAAGCATGAACCTGCTTGATTGCGTATGGCTTTGTGTGATCATTCATGATCGGGCTTGGCCACACGTGATCGTGGTCCCACCGTGTTGGTCATGATTTCGACAGGTTTGATACTGTCTTGTTAGCTTTCGTGCAAGCGTTTTCAAGGTGTTATCGAAAAGACAGCTTTTCGTCGAACACTACTCCTAAATAACGCAGTGCCCTTGTAGATGTCAGTGTTGTCCCGCTCATGTCGATGACGAAAGGTTTTGGAAACCATTTTTGTCGTGTTAAAACTGCCTCCTCGGTACTGTCTACTACTATCATAGCCGCGACATCGTCCGCGAAGCCCGTGAGTTGCACTTGTTTTGGCAGCGGGATTTTCAGGAGTTCGTCACAGTCCGCGTTCCATAGGTCGGGCCCCATGATTGAACCTTGCGGCACGCCAGTCGCTATGTCATGTTCTTGTGGGCCCGTCGTCGTTTCTGCTATCAGCGTTCTTTTGTCGAGATAGTCATCAACTATTGCCAGATTTTTTGGCTTCACGTCAAATTTGTGCTCCAAGATCGCGTCGACTGTCGATCGTCCTTTCCGGAAGCCATGTTGGTTTGTGGCAAAGCCTCCAGCACGATCGATGTCCTTGCGTAGTCTTCCCTGTATAAACTTCTCGAACAGTTTTCCAGCAATGTCCAGCATGCAGAGTGGTCTGAACGACGAGGGTGTTACAGGGCTACCTTTACATTTATCTAACAGAACCAATCTCTGCCGCTTCCAGGCCGTTGAAAACGTGTCGGTTGTTAGGCATGCGTTGTAAGCGTTCAGAAGTATATCTGGGTATTCCAGGGCTACAATCTTGATTACTGATATCAGAACACCATCAGGGCCAGGCGCTTTTGCTGTCTCAAGAGTCTTTGCCGCATCCTGTAGTTCCTTGGTTGTGAAAGGTGTTACGCTGTTTTTTATATAATGTCTTCTTTCCTGCGGTAGGTGTTTGGGAAACAGCTCCGCTACGATGCTGCTCATTGAGGCAGGTGGTTGCTGGTCGATGTAGCTCGTGGTATTTTTTCTGAAGTTCTGCTATGTCTTGAGACCACCAGTATGCCGGCTTATAGAAGCCTCGCTTTTTCATCCGGGGCACAAAAGCATCGCGTGGAGCGATGATCGATTTCATCACTTTTGACACTAATGTTTCCGTCTTGTTATGAGCATTCGGAATCAGGTTGTTCTGAGAAGAAGACGAGCTTCGTGTCAGAGAAGTTTGCAGAGCCTCTAAATCGAGCTTCCTGGCATTTTATTTCCGTGGTCGATGATCACGACGCGGTGCCGGAATAGGTGCTAGTCGAATGCTGAATGTCACATGTTGATGATCTCTGCGACTGTATTCCTCTGATACTGTCCAATCCTCGATCATGTTCGCAATCCTTGGAGTCGCCAACGTGATATCGAGGATAGATTCCTGGTATCCTGGTCTTCCGGAAGTCGTAGTATTTCCGGTGTTCAGCAATATGAGGTCGAGTCTTGCTGCAAAGTCTGCTACTTCGGTACCTCTAGTTTCAGAGAAATCAGCACCCCATTCAGCCGATTTTGCGTTCAAATCGCAAGCTACGACGACTTCTTCGTTGAACTTCGCGATGGCATCCTCTATGTCTGCCATTTTTTCTCAGAACACCCTAATCCCTTCATTGGGTGAAAGGTAGACGCTCATAAAGTAGGTCGTGGGAGTTTTGATCCAGACGAATCGTGATCTGCTTCCGCTGTTGTCGACGGTGATGTTCTTCGTATTGGCGATTCAGGTTGCTGCCATGCCGGATTTCTCTGCGAACCATGCTCTATCTTGCATGTTGAGATTTTGCTCGCAGATAGAGCAGATGTCAATTTTGTCTTCGAAGATACGATGGCGCAGTAAATTTTTCGCCAAAGCACACCTGTTCAGATTGCCTTGTTATAAGCGCGTCATTTCTGCTTTCTCGTGACCGGCAAATACGGTGCGGAATGCCTTACAAGCCCCGGAGCCGGCTATATGATATAAGCCATCCTGAATGTCTTTGCCTGGCATGCAAAGGAAGCCGCACACTGACGTGTTTGATTTACAAAAACAAGGCATTTAAAGCAGCGAGTTACTTTTGCAACTGGGCGTATATGGCAGTTAACCCAACCGATCTTCTTACGGACCTTGACAAGAGCCTTAATCGCGCTCATTTCGTCTATTTCGCAGAAAGCTGCCCGATTGCCTCGTGGTGTGGGTTTTGTCAGATTTATCCATTTGATCTCCAGGCTGTTAGTGAATTCACGTTGAAGTGCTTCACGGATATCATCTTCAGTAGAGACTTCATCTAGATCGAGGATCTTAATCGTTGTCGTGGGCGTGAGTGTCTTGACCGTGCCAATGTTAGCAGTAGCTGCACTTACGGCGTGAGTGAAAGCACTGTTGCCCTCACTCTTCCGAGACATTTCAAGGAGAACGCCCCCGAGTTTCATCCGTTTTATAAACTTTATGTCTACTCCAGTCTCTATCGGGTTCCTTTTTGCCTTGATGTATCCATCCTTATATTCGTCTTATAGGTAAACAGGTAAAAAAGTAGTCTTTCAAGTGAAAGATCTCAGGTTTGGTTCTCGCGCGTGCGGGTTTTTTTTTATGGAAATAATTCTATATAATTATATCTGATTCTATATAATTACTAGCGTACCCGACAGACGTTGTCCTGTCTACACGTCTTTAATTTGACACTGCGATGGTCACAATATTTGATTTGACACACGCACACAAGAAATATATATATTAAGATATAGGCCCATTTTTCATATACAATTATGTATCAGTATATATAATTATATATCATCTTTTTTACCCGGGTAGCCATGGGACTGACAACATTGACATTTTTATTCCACTTATGCGTACTTGGTTCTTCCACTGATTCGTATTTTGATGAAAACACCCATTTTTTTAATCAATCAACTAAATAAACAAAATTCTTCTGGCAAAACGTTTCTCTTATTTTAATTCAAAATAATAGCTCTTACTCCAAATTAAAAAAATATTTGAGTTAAAATTTTTAAATTATTCGAATCAAAATTAAATATTTTCGACGAAAACTAAACAAAAAATTGACTCTAGAATTTTCTGATTCTTTACGTAGAAGTTTTTTAATCAATCTAAGGATAGTTTTTTTTTTTTTTTTTTTTTTTAATTGAGGAATGGAACAATTTTGAGTCAAGTGTACCGAATTAAAGGCCAAAATTTTCTGATTTCAAGACATCTATATTTGCTGTATAATAATTCAGCTTCTTTGAATATCAATTCCTCTAAAAGAAAATTATATTGAATTAGATTCCAAATCATCTCACTCATACTACGTGTTGTGATTTTATTAAGGGTATGATACTGGGACATTGAACGTGAGTCTAACGTGAATGTCAGAAATATTTTGGCATGCTATTGGTTAAGAAAAATCTGATATTTACTGATATTTCCGTTTGTCTTTAGCTATTTCTGAAAGTTATGGTTATTTGAAATCAAAACAATATTTTTTGACCTATAAAAAATAAAAATCTCTCAGACACCCATATAAATATCAATTAATATAAAGAAACTAAACAATTTTATCCTATAAATTTGTTTGTTTTTATATTATTTAATTTTGTTGCAGTTGTTTGAGTCCAAGATCTGCTTTCTTTTACGAATTTCCTCCAAATGGTAAGAAAACTTTTCTTCTAATTATAAGTGAATTTTTGTAAAAACCGATTATGGAGTTGCAATGACAGTTAAAAACAGAATGAATAATGAATATTGAAATCATAAGACCTGAAATGTCACCAAAGATTTAAAAAATTTCTTAAATTATAAAATGAATGAGTTGCTTTATCGTTGCACTCCTTATCGCTAAAGACAACTTATCGATACATATAGTAAGACGTATCGTGAAATATTTCAGGCAATTCTACTACAAGTCATGTATCGGCATGTTTAAAAAATTTTTTGCGCAAACTTATGAGAGTCATCGGTTAAATGATTTTCAAAATCGTAATTAAAAATTTATTTTAAATACGTTTGTACAATTCTTCAATTTATGTTTCTAAAAAATCATCATAAAATCGTTTTGCGAAAGTTATTTTGCTTTAATAAATTGGACTTTCTGAAAATTCATGAAGATAAAAAAGATATGTTATTTTTAAATGTTAACTCATATTTAGCGAGGGGATAGATTATATAAAAAGAATTTGATTAATTTTAACTGTAAATTTCACACAATGAAATTGATATATTTAATTAATTAAATTTCGTACATTGGTATTGCAGAACAAGACCAGAATACCAATAAAAAAAAGACAACTTTCTCTCGGCTGTTAAAAGGTCTGAAAACACACAAAAAAGAAAAGCAGAATCAGGTCCAAGCTTCGCCAAAACACAGCAGTCGTATGAAATTAGGTGTTCCTCAAAGGGTATGTTGAAAAATTTTAAGGCTTTATAATCCATAATATATTACATCACATTCAGTGAACTATCTGGAGCATTCCACATCAAATCGGACGGTTTGAAAAATTTTAATTTTTGATTTCCTCAAATTTTTTAGTTTTTTTTGTACCCATCAAAAAATTCTTTTCCCGAGATGTTGAGATTTTTTTGATCATCGGTTCGAAAGATATCGAATTTTCGAAAAAAACCGCTCTTTTTATGGTTTCTTGCTGATAACTTCTTGTTATATTATAATAAATTCGATAATTATTAAATAATTAAATAAGTTTTATTATTAAATGTTACTACATTGGTGATTACAAATTAACTGACGAAACAAAACTTTTATAAAGTTAATTAAACAATTTTTTTTTTTTTTTTTAATTTGTTGCTTAGCAACCAACACAAAATAAAATAATTTATTGCTCTTATTTCAACACACCCCCTCAATAAAATATTTTATAACAATTTAAGTCCGCATTCTTTTCTAAATTTAACAAACAATTCTTTACCAAGAGGTTTTGTAAACATGTCTGCAATTTGTTTCTGAGTATTAATATACTTAATATCAATTAAACCTTCTGCAGCTTTTTCTCTGATAAAATGATATTTGATATCAATGTGTTTTAATCTTTTATGATGCTCTGGATTTTTAGCTACTTTAATAGCAGTTTGATTGTCTTCATAAATAATTACTGGCTTATTAATTACGTTAGGTATTTTAAAATCTAATAATAAATTTTTTAACCAACATGCTTCACTCACTGCCATACTTAGAGCTACATATTCTGCTTCTGTTGAGGACAATGTAACGCAAGCTTGTTTTTTACAAGACCAAGAAACAGTACATCCAAAAACTTTAAAACAATGTCCTGAAGTAGATTTTCTGTCGTTACAATCTCCTCTCCAGTCAGCATCAACATATCCAACAATAAAATCATTATCATTACATTTATAGACCAGATTCATATTCAAAGTAGCTTTTACATAACGTAGAATTCTTTTTAAAGCTTTGTATAATTGTTCATTTGCATTTACTTGATAACGACTTAAAAAAGATACAGCTGCACATAAATCAGGTCTAGAACCAGATACTGCATACATTAAACTTCCTATCCATTGCCTACATTTATTTTCTAAATATTTATTATTATTGTTATTTAAAAGCAAATCAAATTTAAATTTCTGGTCCATAGGAGTCAACATTTCTTTACATTCAGTCATATCAAATTTTTCTAAAATTTTCTGTAAATAGTTACTTTGTTTTAATATAGTTATTTTCTGATTAACATTTTGTTGAATATTAATTCCAAGGAAATCAGAAACTAAACCAAGATCTTTCATTTCAAATCTACTTTTTAATATTGATTTTACTTTACTTACTTTATTTTCATCATTACCACAAAGCAATAAATCATCAACATATAATAATAAATATAAGATATTAGAACCTTTAAGTAAGATATACGAACAATGACCATTCATAGATTTTATAAAACCTTCATTAGTAACCGCTTCATCAAATGTTTCATTCCAATACCTTGGCGACTTCTTTAAACCATAAATAGATTTTTGTAACTTGACAATCTTTGAGTTACACTGAACTCCATCTGGTAACAGCATGTACACGTCTTCATTTATTTTACCGTATAAAAAAGCTCCTTTTACGTCCATTTGATGTATCAATAGTCCTAGCATGGTTGCAACTTGCTTTGTAAGTTACATCTCCATCTCCATTTGATTTAATTTTAAAAATCCATTTGCTGCTAATTGGTGTCTTATCCTTAGGTAATTTATCTTCAATCCATACATTATTATTTCTTAAAACTTCTAATTCTTTTTCAACAGCTTCTGACCATTTTTCTGAATCGTCTCTTGCCATAGCTTCAGCATAAGTTTTTGGTTCATTATTCATGCTTATAAAACTTGTTACATAATCTTTAATCCAATAAGGTAATTTTCGATTTCTTTTCTTTGGTTCATCTTCAATTGCTGCTTCTTCTTCCAAGTCACTAAAAAATTGTTCATTTTCACTAGCGTCACTTTGTATCAAAGTTTCTTCTTCTTGTAATATATTTTCTTCTGGTAAATTATCTTCTTTTTGCAATACAATTTCTTCTGGTAATTTATCGTCTTCTTGTAATTTAATTTCTTGTTGTATTACAAATTCTTCTTGATTTTTAATTGTATCAAAATTATTTATTGATTCTTCAGTATTATTAACAATAAAATTTACATCACGTTTAATTTCTATTGACCGTTTACTTGGTAAATAAATTCTATATCCTTTTGTATTTTCCCCATAACCAAGGAAAATTCCTTCCTCTCCTTTGGCATCCCATTTCAAATGTTTTTGTTTTGGAGTATGTACAAAAACTTTTGATCCAAAAACTTTCAAATTACTCATATCAAATTTTCTACCAGACCAGACTTCATAAGGAGTTTTATTTTCCAATTTACTTTTTCCAGTTCTATTAATAACAAATGCCGCTGTATTTACTGCTTCAGCCCAGAAACACTTCTCCATATCTTTTGCTTGTATCATAGTTCTTGCTGCTTCGACCAAAGTTCTCATTTCTCGCTCAGCTTTACCATTCTGCTCGGGAGTATAACTAACTGTTGTCTGATTCTTGATTCCATTTTCTTCAAATAATTTTCTTGCTTCTTTATTAATTAATTCAGTTCCGTTATCAGATCTTATAATTTTAATTTTATTTCCAGTTTCATTTTCAGCTAACTTGATAAAAATCTTCAATTTTTCAATTGTCTCTGATTTATTTTGCATAAAATAAACAGTTCTGTAGTTTGACCAATCATCTTTAATTAATAAAAAATATCTTGAATTTCCAATAGATTTATTTTCCATCGGACCACATACATCAACATGAATTAATTCACCAATCTTTGTTGATTTAAAATCACTTTTACCAAACGAACTTCTGTGCTGTTTACCTTTTAAACATCCAATACATGAAATATTTTCACTATCAGGAACTTTAATATTATTTTTCTTTAAAATCTTTTTTACTTGATCCATATTTTGATGAGCTAATTTTTCATGCCACTCTGACAACCCTCGCGGTTTTGAGAATGCCGTAAAAATACCGTAATTTTTCGGCATTTATGCTCATGCCGTATATTTACCGTTATTATTCGGTAATAATGCGGTTAAACTATAGTTGTTTTGGTAAGTTTTTATACTGTAATTATCCAGTATATATACTGCACTTATGCTGTACAGTTACCGAAAATATACTATGCAATTACCGCATTAATGCCCAAATTTTACCCAAAAAATTCCGTAATTATTTCATAATTTTGTCGAATATTTTCTAGTATAATGGACAATTATAATAATTATTAAAGATTTGGTTTTATTTTTAGTTCACTTGTATGTAAGAAAAGAATAAAATGAAAAATTTCCAATTTTGCTTTTTATTCTCCATCGTTACTTAGCAGAAACAAGTACTGTTTTTGAATAAATACTATATAGAATATTATTTTTTAATTAAGTATTTAACGGTTATGAATACAAAGGAATACGTATGTTAAGTAAATATATTCTAATTTTAATTTCAATCGTTAATTTCTCACTTAGAAAATTGCAAATTTTCTAAAATACTGTCCGAAGTATTTTTTTTATTTTATTGTCCGTGACAGTAGCGTAAAATCACCGTATTTCGACAGTATATTGAGCGTACGGTGTCGGTCATAACATCGTAGATTCACTTGCGTTTGCACCGTATATATTTTGTTAATTCACAGTGAATATCGTTCACAACTGTATCCGATGCAGACTGACAACTCGCTCGGTAACAACGGACTTTATACGGTGAAACGACCGTAAAACAACCGTTAATCGGCTGTGCTTTCACCGTATTGCCGAAACCGCCAGGGCATACATCAACATGAATTAATTCACCAATCTTTGTTGATTTAAAATCACTTTTACCAAACGAACTTCTGTGCTGTTTACCTTTTAAACATCCAATACATGAAATATTTTCACTATCAGGAACTTTAATATTATTTTTCTTTAAAATCTTTTTTACTTGATCCATATTTTGATGAGCTAATTTTTCATGCCACTCTGACAACGTAGTTGAAGATTTACCAACATTTACTATAACATCATTTTTAAGGTTAGGTAAATATCGAAATTTCATCTCATACATTTTTCCACTTCTAACAGCAATAGCACCTATCTCATTATTTTTAATAAATTGACACTTATCTTTATCAGTCATCATAACATAACCTTTGTCAGTAGCACATCTCACCGAAAATAAATTAATAATCATACTTGGTACAAACAATACGTTGTAGAGAGTTGTTGCAATCCACGACTGTCCATTAAATACTTCTAATTTAATTTTACCAACACCTACAGCCCTGTGTCTTGTTCCATCTCCAATAACAACAACTTTTTTCTCGCTCAATTTACTATATTCAGTAAATAAACTTTTCATATAACAAATATGTTCAGTAGCGCCACTATTCACAAACCACTTATCATTTTCTGATCCACTCATAAATGCCTTAGCTGTCATAATAAATGTATTCGTTTTATCTTCCTTTCCTTCTTTCTCTTCTTTGGCGATTCGAATTCTGCAATTTTTAATGACATGACCACTTTTCTTGCAATAAAAACATATTACTTCTTTTGTTTCTGTGCAGTCTTTTTTAATATGACCAAATTTATTACATCCATAGCATTTAATTTTTAAATTAACCTCCTTACCAACTAGAGCAACTGTTTCCTCACTTTTTGTCATTCTCTCCTCTTCTGATATGAGCCTGGCAACCAAATTATCAATTGTTTTACTGTTTTCAGCAACAGATTCCCATGCAGACATAAAATATTTAAATTTTTCTGGTAATGACATTAGTATTTTAGTCATAATAAAATTATCAGAAACTTTTTCACCCAAACTTTTTAATTGACTTGCTAACTCTTGAACCTTAGATACAAATACGGATATTTCTATACCTTCTTCATACTTATATGAAAAGAAACGTTGTTGAACTAAATGTATGCTCGATTCCGATTTTTGCTCATAGATACTCAATAACTTCCTCCACATATCAGCTGCAGTTTCACATGTCACGATATGAGCCATTGTACTCTCCGTCAGTCTTGTTGCAATTAAACTTTGAGCACTACCATCTTTTTTAATCCAGTCTTGAGCTTAAACCTCTTCTTCTGGTTTTGTAGTCGTCCCATCCACAATTGAAAAAATTCCAAGACCTTTCAGCAGCACGGTAATTTGAAATTTCCAAACGACCCAATTTCTTTGACCTTCTAACTTAATCACTCCACTATTACTCGAACTAATTATCGAATCCATGTTTATATTCCGCAAGTATTGCAATGACTAACCGAAAATACTATCGCGGACTACCGTAATATTTTTATTAAAATAAAATTACGTATTTACGTGTCTGGGCACATAACCTGTTATATTATAATAAATTCGATAATTATTAAATAATTAAATAAGTTTTATTATTAAATGTTACTACATTGGTGATTACAAATTAACTGTCGAAAAAAAACTTTTATAAACTTAATTAAACAATTTTTTTTTTTTTTTTT
>JZSA01005525.1:0-14644 GCA_000956155.1 Cotesia vestalis | reverse complement strand
TTACTCTGCACAAAGACAACAGTGTGACAGAGATCGTCTAGCCTAACTAACGGCTAACCAGAACAACCAATAATTATAAGCCTAACTAACGGCTAACCAGAACAACCAATAACGTCTAGCCTAACTAACGGCTAACCAGAACCAACGAATTACTCTGCACAAAGACAACAGTGTGACAGAGATCGTCTAGCCTAACTAACGGCTAACCAGAACTATTTAGTTACTCCGCACAAAGACAACAGTGTGGTGGAGATCGTCTAACCTAACTAACGGCTAACCAGAACCAACGAATTACTCTGCACAAAGACAACAGTGTGACAGAGATCGTCTAGCCTAACTAACGGCTAACCAGGACCAACTTAACACTATTAACACTCTCTATCACACATTACCCATACAATTCTTCACACACTTGAATGATTTTATTTTAGAATTTTTTTCTAAAATGAATTTAATTAAAATTGAGTAAAAATTGCTTAATTAAATTATTCAATCATTACCATTAATTAAACAATAATTTGACGATTAATAATTTAATTCCAACTAATTTGACTGACAATCAATTTCAAATTCCGATTGTAAATTTTTGATTCGGTATTAAAATATTAAATAGATTAACATTCCTGAGTGACTTATCGTCATGTTCTTAATAATATAACAATAGTTGGTTAATTAACTTTTGACAATTAAAATGATCACGATGTAAATTTTACAATCAAATTCAAAATTATTTAATATGAAACTGACGATTAAGATCACCCGGGAAAAAATGATCAGACCTGATCAGGTATGAACAGACATGAGTCTTCAGGCCTGATCAGACATGAAAAATGACCATGCCTGACCATGCCTGATCAGGCCTGGACAGGCATGTTCAGGTCTGATCAGATCTGTTCATGTCTGACTCGATCAGGTCCATAAAAAAAAAAAATCGGTGCCGACGGGGATTCGAACCGTGGACCTCGCGCCCTTCAAACTGACACTTTAACTCTTGACCAAATGACTCATCTTGACTTATGAATATCTTTCAAGCTACTTTAAGTAATTCAAATTTTATACAAGATTTATCCTTATAGTTAACTGAGTTCTAGACCTAATTTATTAATTATTAATAATTACTTATGTATTAGAGTGATTTATTAGGGACGGCTATAGTTGTTTTGGTAAGTTTTTATACTGTAATTATCCAGTATATATACTGCACTTATGCTGTACAGTTACCGAAAATATACTATGCAATTACCGCATTAATGCCCAAATTTTACCCAAAAAATTCCGTAATTATTTCATAATTTTGTCGAATATTTTCTAGTATAATGGACAATTATAATAATTATTAAAGATTTGGTTTTATTTTTAGTTCACTTGTATGTTAGAAAAGAATAAAATGAAAAATTTCCAATTTTGCTTTTTATTCTCCATCGTTACTTAGCAGAAACAAGTACTGTTTTTGAATAAATACTATATAGAATATTATTTTTTAATTAAGTATTTAACGGTTATGAATACAAAGGAATACATATGTTAAGTAAATATATTCTAATTTTAATTTCAATCGTTAATTTCTCACTTAGAAAATTGCAAATTTTCTAAAATCGAAGAGTTATATTGTTTCGCATTTATAATTATATTATTTAATCTTAAAAATGCTTATCGAAAGATGGACGGTGTGGCTTAATGTATATAGATAAAGCAAAAATCAATTGGTATAGACCGGGTAGCTCAAATGGTAAAGTAGCCGACTGTCCTCGGGAGGTTCTGGGTTCGAATCCCGGTCCGAGCATTATTTAATTTTACACCATTTTTTAAATATGGTTTTAAAACAGTCATTTTACCACCTTATTACCATAAGTATGCCGCATTTTTAGCGTAAATATTTCGCATTTTTACGGTAAATGTTCCATAATGTTTCAATAAAAAAACTGACCAAAACACCCGAAAAAATGCTGAAAAAATACCGCATTAATACTGTATAACTGCGGGATTTTTTCGGCATTTCCAAAACTGCTAGGGTACTGATCAATACTTGTTAGTTAGTTGATTAATGAATTTTCTTTATATTACATGTAGATAAATATTCATTACATACTAAGAAACACTTATTAGTATTTAATAAAATTTTTATTAGTATTTAAGGAAATTAAATTAATATTAAATAAATTTTTATTTGGGATTAGCCAAATAAACGTTTTATTAAATAGTAATGAAATTTCATTACTATTAAATAAAATTGTCTCTCAGTGTAGGCTAGATATCAGACATGGTCAGGTATGATCAGGTATAATTTCAGGCCTGATCAGATATGAACAGGTCTGATCAGTCCTGATCATTTTTTCCCGGGCAATTAATTATAATAAATTTTTCAGTTGCATTTTCGACTCAATTTAACTTATTTCTTAGACTTAATGTCCACGTTATTAATATTGATTTCTCGACAATTTTAATTTAATTAATTCACGGAGTTAATCCCCAAAATCAATTAATTTTATAATCAATAAATAAAATAATTTACAATATTAAAAATAATTCCAAAAATTAATTCCCAATATAATTTTCGTGTTAATTTTCTAAATTAAAAAAAAAATTGACAAAAGTCAAAACCTTCAATTTCTGTGCTAGAACATTCGCTAGCTTAGTTGTCTTTGACCTTGGGTGTTGGAATTTACTGCGACACAAAATGTACTAACGCTCGACCAAAAATTCCACGAGTAAAACGCTTGACGATTATTTTTCAAACGACAAAATTAATCACTTTACTCGCGTTAATTATTATAAAAATTATAACAATAAATTAAGTGAATTTTTTAGATGTTAATTATTTTTACTTGATTAATTTTTTAGTTGTTAAATTTTTCCCACAAGGTCAATTGAGTGACTCTCGGGTATAAGCCCCCAGGAAAATCACTCGATCCAGACTAACAAATTTTTTGTTCTAACTAATTAACTAATCGTCGATTAAACGATCCAATTGACAATTAATTAGGAGAAGTAACTGGGTATTGGGTAAACCGCGGTCCACTTCTTTCCTACAGAGTAATAATTGATACCTTGACGAATAATACGATGATCTAACTCTCTAATCGAGGGTGAAGTCCTAGTTGTAGTTGGCTTCCTTCGTCTCGTCACTACTCCGGGGATCGGTCCTTTTGGATTTCCGTGGCACTAAGTCTGGCGGTCACACTACTTCTCCCTTTGTCACTGCACGTCTCACCTATTTTGACCCAAAACTACCCCCTCCTATTCTCCCTTTAGGCCCGAAGATCGAGACGCGCCAGTGCTATGTCGAACAATTATCGATCTCTGGTAACTTATCGATTTAGGGTAATTTTACCCTGTTACAACTTATTATGATAACAAATATACATGTAAATATACAAGTTTTTCAAAATACGTTACAAGAAAAAACCAATGATAAACTTCGATAAAACAGTGGGAAAAAATTTTTTTTTAATTTTCAAAAATCGAAAAAAAATAGTAGCCATCGAAAACCCACGACAGGATCGGCCTAGATAGTTGTGGTTTGAGTAATAGTTTACTGTAAAAAATTTTGAAGAATATCAAAATATGCACTTTAAAAAAGAATATCAAAACACTCACTTTAAAAAATGCAATTTAAATTTTAAAAATCAAAAAACACGTATTAAAACACTTGAAATAATTTTCTTTTTCTCAGCTCCGGGCGGAAAGCGTCAATTTTCCTCCCGCTGCGCTAAACGAAAATGCCGCTTTCCGCCTCCGTCGAGGAGAAAAATAGTATACATCCCTTCGGAAGTAAAAAAGAAAACCTCAGATCACATACTATTTTGCTCGACGAGCAGAAAGCGTCAACTTTCGGCCCGCTACGCTAAACAAAGTTGCCGCTTCTTGCCTTCGTTGAGTAAAAAAATAGCATACATTCCTCGGGAAGTAAATAAGAAAGCCTCAGATTACATGTGAACTGAGACATTACTTACTTTACTTCTCTAGATGTGTAATATACTATTTCGAAAAGTACATGGAAAAACTAAAATTTTTCATTCAGTGAGTATTTTAATTTAAACCATTCCCTAAGAAGTTATCAGCAAAAAACCATAAAAACAGCGGTTTCTTTTTTTTTCAAAAATTCGATATATTTCGAACCGATGATTAAAAAAATCTCAACATCTCGGAAAAAAAGTTTTTTGATGGGTAAAAAAAAATATAAAAAAATTGAGGAAATCAAAAATTAAAATTTTTCAAACCGACCGATTTGATGTGGACTGCCCCATCTAAAAGTCATTGTTCTCAGAGTACAGTTGGTATTATCAAATTAAAATTATTTTCTACCGTAGAATGAAAGAAAAATCAACCAAAGTAGTTACATTTTGAATAACCTAATGACGTCATACGTCATAACTTAAATCGGAAATTTATAGATCCTTGTTATTGCTTTTAAAATTATTTACAAATATTATGTAAAAAATTTATTAATATTTTTCTATTTCCTCTGATTCGGAATTTCAGATAGATACACCGGATAGTGTACTTCAAAGTGGACTTGATTTAGGTCCTGAAATTAGCCATGCTGTTCTTCGTTCTATGGTAGATCCTAAAGATTATGACCGACTGAGATATTTTCAAATGAATAGTGGTCAATCTAACAGTTTCGAGGAAACAATACACCGGGTAAGTTTTTCACACAATTTTTTCGGTGACCGAGGCGCAATTCGATTATTTAAAGTTAGTGAAATAATTTCAGATATAGATTGAATGAAAATTATGTTATCACTGCGATTGTTCGAAAAAAAAATTAAGAAAACAGTTGAAGGCCATCCCTGCAACTTCCCGCTAATCCCATACCTGGGCGCTTAAAATTGCACTTATGACGTTTTTAAACTCTTCGAGCTCAAAGATACAATTTTTGTGTTATTTTGAGCTTTCCAAGCTCAAAAGTCTGATGAATGTTTCATAGAACACTATTTTTTGAATTTTCAAACCATAATAACTTTTGAATGAATCAACTTATTTTCACGCGGTTGGTGGCACTTGACGCAGTTTTTGAAATCTCATAAAAAATTTTCAAGTTTGAATTGATCAAACTAGGAATTTCAGAGTAATTCCGAAAAAACATTTTCTCTGGTTTTCTTTCATTCACGATATCTTTCGAATTAATTGACTGATTCTCACGTTCTTGACGGCGATCGACGCGGATTTTTAAGCTCTAATAATTATTCTGTTTAATAAAAAATGATCTGATGAAAACTCGATTTCTGCAAAACGGGGTTAAAAAAAATTACTTCCCGATTTTTAAAAATCTTCGATTTTCTTAGCGGGAAGTTGAAAATTTTAGATCATAAGTTACTCTTTATGAGTAACTCTTTCGATAATTAATGACAATGGACAAATACAATTGCTTAAAGTTTCTTAATTAATGAATCTGCACGGAAAAAAAACTATATGAAAAATTACAATATTAATATCGTAATCCAGGACTATACTTTTAGTATCTTGATTTCTACGATGCTGCCGTCTACAGAATACAATTTGAATTATTGAAAATGACGATGTTATTTAGTAAATTTTTTTTCTATAAGAGCAAGTGAATAAGGACGCATACTATATGTTTCAATAAAAGAAAGACAGAGTCCAGCAGTTTGCGGCGCCACCACCAAAAGATGACCAACTACTGTATGGAGGGTCTTATTATGTGACTGAACATAAAATTTAAATATACCTCTGAGAGCGTTAGGGGATAAACCTTGGACTTGTGGCGGAGAGGACTCCGGGTTCGATTCCTCGGTGATGCAGAATTATTTTTTTCGGTAACCTAAGCTTCTTTTTAATTTGAGTGATAGAAATTTACGATGCTGCATCGTAAAAATTACGATGTTTGAGTTTAGGTTCGGCACTGACGAAGGAAAAACAGCTGCCGTAGCTGCAGCGACTCATCCCATGTTCAAATTCAGATGGTTATCTTCTCTAAGTAAAGAAGCTCAAGAAAACGTTATGAAAGCGATTCAGGATGCAATCGTAAGCCTCCCTGATAATCCTAATAATCAGCCTGAATTGCAGACTGTAGCAATGGACGACTTTTTCAATTTTGATGACCAACCTTTCAATAACACACCGAGTTCTCCCGAGTCGAAATATCAGACCCGTTTAAGCTGTAAAAGTTTCCAAATTCTTTGTAGTTCAATTCGCCGCCTTAGAAGACGCCTGTTTTGGCAGTAAAAGTCGGAGTGAACTATGGATACAGTGAAAACAGGTCCACTGAGTTCCGTTTTCAATGTAATTTTATCCAAAGAATAATAATAATAATGGAGAGTCGAAACATCAGACCCGTTTTAGCTGTAAAAGTCGGGGTGAACTAAGGACATAGTGAAAACAGCTCCACTGAATTCTGTTTTCAATGTAAATTTTATCCAAAAGATAATAAATAATAATTATTATATTATTATTAGTAGATTTCATAATAATCTAACTATTGCAGTCGTCCTTATAGTGCAACTCTTAAAAAATTCATGTCGCGTTCCAGATACTATAAAGGCGTATAATAAAAATTCTATTATTTTTTAAAGTTGAAAAGAAATTTTTACTTTAGAGAAAATTTTTTTTTTCATTCCTGCTCATTTTATGAAAAAATATTTCGGTTCCCAAAAAAAATTTTTTTCTCGGGAATCAACTTATTTTTACCTTGAGAGCTTGAGAAACACAAGAAACGTCGAGAAATACAAGAAAAATTTTTCTCAAAATTTTTTTTGAAAATTTAATTTTTTTTGTCCAAAAAAAAAATTTAGTTTAGAGAAAAATATTTTTTGCATTTCTGCACGTTTCATACAAAAATAAAATGATTCCCGAAAAAAATGAACCAATATATTTTTGTATTAAATGTGCAGAAAAGCAAAAAAACATTTTACTTCAATTTAAAAATTTTTTTTGGACTTAGAAAAATAATTTAATTTTCAAAAAAAAATTTGAATTTTGAGAAAATTTTTTTTTCTTGTATTTTTTGACGTTTCAGATAAAAATACAAGAAAAAAAAATTTTCTCAAAATTCAAATTTTTTTTTGAAAATTAAATTATTTTTCTAAGTCCAAAAAAAATTTTTAAATTGAAGTAAAATGTTTTTTTGCTTTTCTGCACATTTAATACAAAAATATATTGGTTCATTTTTTTCGGGAATCATTTTATTTTTGTATGAAACGTGCAGAAATGCAAAAAATATTTTTCTCTAAACTAAATTTTTTTTTGGACAAAAAAAATTAAATTTTCAAAAAAAATTTTGAGAAAAATTTTTCTTGTATTTCTCGACGTTTCTTGTGTTTCTCAAGCTCTCAAGGTAAAAATAAGTTGATTCCCGAGAAAAAAATTTTTTTTGGGAACCGACATATTTTTTCATAAAATGAGCAGGAATGAAAAAAAAAATTTTCTCTAAAGTAAAAATTTCTTTTCAACTTTAAAAAATAATAGAATTTTTATTATACGCCTTTATGGTATCTGGAACGCGACATGAATTTTTTAAGAGTTGCACTATAAGGACGACTGCAATAGTTAGATTATTATGAAATCTACTAATAATAATATAATAATTATTATTTATTATCTTTTGGATAAAATTTACATTGAAAACGGAATTCAGTGGAGCTGTTTTCACTATGTCCTTAGTTCACCCCGACTTTTACAGCTAAAACGGGTCTGATGTTTCGACTCTCCATTATTATTATTATTCTTTGGATAAAATTACATTGAAAACGGAACTCAGTGGACCTGTTTTCACTGTATCCATAGTTCACTCCGACTTTTACTGCCAAAACAGGCGTCTTCTAAGGCGGCGAATTGAACTACAAAGAATTTGGAAACTTTTACAGCTTAAACGGGTCTGATATTTCGACTCGGGTGATGTCAAAAAAATATCACTATCAATGTCTTCCATTACTGACAGATAACTTTCAAATAAGTACGGCCTTGTGGTAATTCTGTAAAATCATGGTTAAGTACTACCCATGGTAGCCTTTATCAAGGCTTGCACGAGAGCAATTACTTCTGTCACTCTATCCCCTATCAAGCTATGCGCAAGCATCTGCTGCAAATTTCTAACCCGAGTAAAAACAGAATTCCGCCGCACCACCGCTGCACTACAGCCGTGACAATTCTGATTATTTTACAAGTGCCGCACCACCGCCGTGACAAGTAAAGATATTTTTATCCGCCGCACCACAGCTGTGACGACCCGAGTAAAAATGAAATTATTATTTTTTATTAAAAAATAATAAATTCCGTTCGAGCGCCGCTGCACGACCGCCGTTTGGTGGTATATATTGAAATAAAATATTTGTTGATCATTCAAATAGCTAAATTAAATTTACTTAGTAAACTTACGACTTGCAACACAGTTGGTAATATTCGAGACTTTCATGCTGACGACCCAGGTTCTAATCCCATCGCAGTTTGATTTTAAAAGTTCTTTGAGGGTATTTCGATAGGCGTGCCGTTTCTATTCAACCCAAAGACGAAATTAAAAATCTACATCAATAATACGACTAAAAAATAAAAAATTTCGCGGTACTCCGGCCTAATTTAAAAACATTTTTTTGTTTGAACATGAGGCATTTGAACAAAAGGAGATTGAACAATAGGTCTTAGATTAAAGCTTCTAGTCAGGTTATTTATTAATTATTGCGTAATAAATTAATTATGATGCCATTTTTTGTGAAATTGTAGGTATAATTTAGAATAGGTGCGGCGGTGGTGCAACGGTGGTGCGGCGATGCTAGGGAGAGTAAATTTTTACCGTGCGTCGTAATAGTCCACCGAACGACGGTAGTGCAGCTGTGGTGCGGCAGTCGAATGAAATTTATTATTTCTTCGTAAAAAATAATAATTTTATTTTTACTCGGGAAAGCACAAAATATATAGAAAAATAAAAGACTAACATGTATCGCGCATCTTGCGCAGATTTTGAGCAAATCATGCTTGAGTGTTTATTGTATAACACTTTTGCAAAAAATGCATCAAAAGCTTTTTGAATTGACCGTGTTGAAAATATTTCTATTATTTTTGCGTCTAATATGACGAATAAGATATAAATAATTCTTGAATCAAATCCTTGTTACAAGATTTTGCGCAAGACACATACGTAGCTTAGCAAAACACTCTGACAATAATCTTGCTCAAGCACAGGCTACTTGGGTAACATAGATGATTCCGTGGATGGTGAAAGAGACTGCATCAATTCGTGGGTCACCTCATGAAGGACTAAGTTCAGTTTTATTCAGACAAGTGACGTAAGCTTCAATAAAATTCGTTCGTGAGCTATTTTTGTGTATGTCAATTGGACCTAAAACACCTTGACGTGTGTTTAAGAAAAATATCTTTTGCATCAACTATCTTTGCTATCACTGTTAAGTTATCTGTATGTCTTCAACAAACGGTCCTAAAATATATCAGTGCGTTTAATTCAGAATTATTTAAAAATTAAGAATATTATCAAAGTTTTCAATGAAAATTTTTTGTAGATATAAAATTTCAAAATTTAACAAAATTTTTTTAATAAAGTAGTTATGCATGGGTCATTCCATATCAAATGGACAAATTTTTTACCCGAATAATAAAATTTTATTTTTTCAACTTCTGAAGTTTCACAAGGAAGCCAATAAAATTTCATAATGCAGTCACATAAAATGACCCAAATTTGAAAAAAAAATTTTTTTTTATTGAAAAAAAGAAAAAAAATCAATTAGAAGCGATTGTCGGCACATCTTGGAACTAGCGCAGATTTTTGCAGAATTAGTTGGTTTTTTTCGAGTAAAAAAAAAAGAAAATAAAAGGGATCGAAAGTAACTACTATTCGGTCATCTAATACTTCGAGAAAATGACGATTATTTCGAAAAAACCGAAATATTTCATAGACCTGGGTTTCTGAAATTTTTTTTTTTTAAAATCTACATTAGAAAAAAAAATTTTTTTATTTCGTGTGGTCTCAATCGGTCAATTTTGAAAAAGTTTTGTCGATTTAAATACAAAAGAACGGTTTTTTTTTAAGTTCGTAACTTTTTTTGAATTAAAAAAAAAATCTGAAATAATTTCTAAAAATATCTTTTAGGGGGTAGAAAAAGATAGAAAACTTTGAGCGAAATCGAAGGAGATCGCGTAACAAATTGGTCGATTTGGCATGGAATGACCCATGTAATTTTGTATAGTCATATGAAGTCTTATATAATTTTTCCAGAGTCGTCGCAGATAATTCTTTATAATTGTCTCGAATTTTTATACAAAATCACAAAAACTTTAATATAAAGTTTTATGCAATTTATATATATGATTCCATATGAATTAGATATAATTTTATACATTTTTTTTTTACCAGGCCGAATCGAAAAAATGAACTTAGATGAAATTAAGTTAATTGTTTTAGTATAGCAGTTAAGTTCATTTAAGTTAATTTTTTCAACCCGGGCCGACGTGCAGACCCTTTGAAAGTTTTATTTTTACTAAACGTAACGCACTCCAAAATCTATCTATTACTAAGTTTTTAAGCTTTTTAAGCTGAAAAACTTGATAATTAACAAAAAAAACCGTCTCTGTGAAAAATTTTAAACAGTATTATTTCTAAAGCAAATCAATCGAGTTTTATGCGACTTTCGGTAGTCGATACAGTTTTCCAAACAAAAAATAGTATACTACCCATGGCCAAAAAGTTGGATACTCTAATAATAGACTTCGTCTTGGAATCTATATTCCATGCGCCAGAAAATCCAACTTTCTGACCCAGGGTCGTAATATACTATTTGGAACACCCCAATATGTATCCTAGGGTGTCCGTTATTTCCTCAGTTGATTTTCCTTCTGCGGCCCCCTGGATTTTCAGTTTTCGACCTAAAAAAAACATTTGACATAAATAAGCTCTTAATTACCAAGTTAAACCGTGCTCAAATCGAGTTACATTTCCCATTTAAATAACATGGGAATTTGGAACTTTTTGGAATTAATTTTTTTCCTTAGAAAAAAAATGTCACTTCGACTATGATCGATGCATCTTCTGATGGGAAATTGGATGCTTTACAAAAAAGTTCTCATAACTTTTCGATAAAATCAATCCTTTAAAAGTTATCTGTGGTTTAAGTTGTGTTTATGGTTATTATCACAGTTTTTCCGTCTTGCTATGAAGTTTCATGTGTTACAGTCACTTAGTTCATCTATAAATGTTCCAAAACTTTATTAAAAAGATTAATGGTTACAGTTACGTTAACAATGCGATGTATCGAATACATTCTTAATAATATTGCCGCTTATTTGTATTTTTTCTGTCTCTATTCACATTTATTTGTTAAGCAATTTTTAGTTACATTATGATAAGTATTTTTATTTTTATGAATAATTTGCACTAAATATTGTTTTTGCTCTTTTGCATGAGTTAAAATATTGATGTATTCTTAAGTTAATCGAAGCTCTTTACTACAATTGTACCGGGTTCGATCCCGGCACTCACTAATATCTTTCAGTGAAAAATATGTGCGTTACGTTGCCAGCCTCTGGAAGTGGCAGAGATAACCGTGCGGCACACGTATGACTTTGGCGATCATCCAGTTAAGCAACAACTTGAATGGGTGACCATTCTAGTTGTCGTTGGCTAGCGCTAGGTATCTCTGCACACTAGGAGAGTTGCCTAATGCTCCAGTGGTCGATAATGAAGAGTTTCTTATCAATCACTGTAGACTTAGCCCAGCTCCGACTGTACTATCATGGTTTTTCTCTGTGGTTTTCCCATGTTACTGTTCCATCAGCCTGAGAGGTGAGGTTCAGGGCAAATGCGGTACAGAAAGCACAAGTCGGTCCACAGCTGCAAAATAAAAAGTAGAGGAAGTGTCGGGTCGGACTTGCTGAGGTCCAAAAAACGAAGAAGAGCAAGTAAAGCGTAAATGCTAGGAGAAAGAGGGGAGATCAGTCTTGTAAAAACCGAGAAAGGTGTACAAGTAAAAAGCAATTCTTCTCTTCTATAAAAAGAAAAATTTTTTGTAAAGTATTCAATTTCCTATCAGAATATGCATCGATCATGTTCGAAGTGGCATTTTTTTCGAAGGAAAAAAATTAATTCCAAAAAGTTCCAAATTCCCATGTTATTTAAATGGGAAATGTAACTCGATTTGGGCGCGGTTTAATTTGGTAATTAAGAGCTTATTTATGTCAGATATTTTTTTTTAGGTCAAGAACTAAGAATCCAGGGGGCGGCAGCGAGAAAAAAATCAACTTGGAAAATAACGGACACCCTAGTGTATACACACCGCATGGTTGCTAGGTCATCTGTTCAGTCATGCCCTATACTTCTCATGTGAGAAACATTAAAATGGCGTGAAATATTTGAATCTATAAATAAAGCACAATTTCTTGAATTTTCCCTTCAATACGAACAAGTCAGTAATCTAACTTACTGTTTTTTTATAAATTAAATGAGCGTCATGAAACGTGCACTTTTGGACTTGCCAAACTTTTTTATCATTCGATTCACTGATTTAATCTCTATCACACCACATCCATTATTTGGTTCTATTAAGTCACATATAACTTTTCCGTACTAAGAAGTCTTAATTGGCCCAATCAATCAAATTTTCCGCTACTATCACTAAATATTCGTCATGTTTATTATCACTTTAACTATTCTTTACTTTTATCAACTAAGTACTATACTGACTATATGAAATGTAGCATTCAATTTATTATTTTTCATTAAATTTTATATTTTTACTTTATATTTTATACTTTTACTTTCATATCATATGTAGATGATTAAATTCGATCTATTAATGTTTATTATTAATATACTCATTTCTTTTTATAATCTCTATTAACTTATTTCCTATTAAAAAATGTTTCAGTTGAAAATGCAAGATGCCTTGAAGAAAAAAGAACGCTTTCATAAAGAACATGAAGAGGTAAAACTTTCTCTTATCTATTTTAACTTCTTAACATCATAGTGTTTGCAACATTTATTGAATCATATCAACATCAAATGGAATGGTAGCTAAAATGTATGATTGGTTTAATAGAAATTTTATTTCTTTTTTGGGCAATGGAGAATTATTGTTAATTAAGCTATTATAAACTGAACAGAAAAATTTTTCTCATAAAATCAACTAAGAAAAAATACCATTACGTTACTTTTATGAAAACTTCACTTTCGTTTATTGTCAACTTCTAGAAATTATTATTTATTTAAAAAATACAAATACAGGGGTGTATGTTCAGCTTCTAATTAGAAAAAGAGATTTGAAAAAAATACCTCGATCCAAAATGTATCATAGAGTATTCTAATCCAATCCTTTTTAATCTTCCCAACCATTTCAAATTATCTTTTATCGTCAGAGTCATTATGCGCTTAATCAATTAATAGTTCATGATGAATTTGTCACATTTGTGCTCATTATTTTGACTCAAATGTTTTCTAGGAGTAATGCATGTGTAATTTTTCAAAGCGTTCGTTCTTTTAATCTTTACTGACCGTAGTCTTATGCACGAAATGTGTTCATACAGCATTTTGTTATAAATTATTAAGCTAACTGCCAATAAATTACTTACATGACTTTAAGAAGAAAATTATACTATTTTGGTGATCACCACAGTGAGAAAGATTCCGAAGAGCCAAATAGACATTGCGGAAGCTATACAATAAAAAATTAAATAACAATGTAAATTAATGAAATTTTCGTATTTCAATTGTACCAGAATGTTGCGACGCAAAGAATACAATTAAAAAAATTTCAAATCCATCACAACCCTGGTGGAAATAAGATTCTGCTAGTAGTCTGAATCATTACTGTGGAACTCTGAATCAGAATGCCACCAGTCTGAATCTCTCTGAAAATGTCGTAATAAGAGTCGGTAAGTAAGATGAAAGCAGATAATGTCGTTTTAGGTTATTATTTGACGTAAATTTCGGACTCTGCAAGAAGACTGAATCAGACTTATTCAAAGCTGTTGAAAAAATTTCAAATGTGAAAGAATCAGACTTTTTCAGAGATATTATGTAGTAATAATAATATCTGTTATTTCTTCAGATAATGATATAAATTTATCAATGTTATAAATAAATCGTTTTATAGCGAATCTATACTTTTCCAAAGGGTTATTAAGAGTTGATAAGACTTATTTAGTTTAATAGTAAAAAAGTGAATATTTATTTTCAAAAAATTTACTTATCAGAATTGGAGAAATTAAAAATTGAACTATAAAAAAGAATTGATGCATGTTTTGTAAAACTTTACTTTTTAAATAATATTTTCATTACAAAAATATTTCAATGCGCATCAAATCGCTCATATTTGAGCAAGTCAAAACGTCAACAGCAAGTAAAGTGCACTTGCTGTTGGAAACAGATACTACTCAAAGAGTGAATCAAATCGACATTTAATTTAGAATATCATATACATAAATTAACATTCTAGGTAGGAAAGAATTTTCTAACCATACGCCATCTATTAGAAACTAATAGTCTAGTCGAGAAGTGAGTTTAATGAGAAAAATCTTACCAACACTCTCAAAAATATGGCGATTGGTGCATTGGAATCAGAATTTAATTCTTAGAAGTGCGTATTTTTTAATTTGAAGGCTACTAAAAATTTAATTTGTTATAAACAAAAAACGAATAGACGAAAAGGGAGTATCCGTTTTTTAGCTATAACTTCAAAAATAT